>SKCR01051525.1:0-15572 GCA_019454045.1 Zanthoxylum bungeanum | reverse complement strand
CCGCCTCCGTCCAACCGCTAACAGACCTCCTATAACACATGCATAAGTATCCAATACTTAAATATATGAGAACTATGTCGTTAAGCTTCCATAACGCGCACAGTGTAATACTAGTCTATTCCGCATTATCGATGTACAGTCTCGATAATACTACGACTAGGGATATTTAATGATTAAACCGCCCCTGGATTAATATTGTCTCATATCTTATTAACCCAGAACTAATCGTAAGGACTTTTATCTTTTATATATATTCAAGTAATCCAATTACAAAATGATAAAATAGAAATTTCCTTTGTCACATAGTTAATTTGTACAAAAACCATAATGTCTTTTACAAATAGTGATGTTATGGGTCATAATTTCAAACAATCTCCCACTTGGCTCATAGCCAATCACTCAAGTATCTAAAACCTGAAACTATGTACGTGTCGCTCAAACTTCTGTTGAAAAATAGCTTTCGTCAGCGGATCTGCAATGTTGTCATCTGAATTGATCTTTTCGATCTTCACATCGCCACGATGTATGATCATACGAATCAGATGGAAACGTTGAAGTACATGCTTGGATCGTTGATGAGACCACAGTTCCTTATCCTGCACTATAGCCCCGTTATTGTCACAATATATAGGAACGGGCTCAGCTGCTAACAGAACTACTCCTAATCCAATTAGGAATTTACGGATCTAAAGTGATTCTTTCACTGCCTCAGCTACAGCGATATATTCCGCTTCTGTTGTTGAATCGACAACAGTCTCTTGCTTGGAAGATTTCCAACTCACTGCTCCGTTGTTCAAACAAAATATATACCCAGATTGTGACTTAGAGTCGTCTTTATTGGTTTGGAAACTTGCATTGGTGAACCCAGTCACCTCAAGTTCTCCATCTCCATAAACTAAGAAACCATCCTTAGTTCGTCTAAGATACTTAAGGATGTTCTTAACAGCGATCCAGTGACCATCACTTGGATCAGCCTGATAGCGACTACACTTGCTCAAAGCATACGAGACATCAGGTGCGTACATATCATGGCATACATGATCGATCCGACTGCAGAAGCGAATGAGATCCAACTAATGTTATCTCTCTTATCTTGAGTTTTAGGACACATGTCCTTAGATAGAGAGACGCCATGTGACACTGGAAGTAGTCCACTCTTAGACTGATCCATGTTGAATCTCTTCAACACTTTGTCAATGTACGAGCTCTGGGAGAGTCCAAACAACTTTCTGGATCTATCTCGGTAGATCCTTATTCCCAGAATAAAGGCTACTTCTCCCAGATCTTTCATAGAGAATTTTAATGAAAGCCAAGCTTTCACCGATTGTAGCATGGGAATGTCATTGACAATAAGCAATACATCATCAACATAAAGGACAATGAATGTTAGTGCGCTCCCACTAACCTTCTTATATACACAAGAATCATCTTCATTTTGAATGAAATCATATTCTTTTATGATCTCATCAAAACGTTGATTCCAAGAACGCGATGCTTGCTTCAATGCATAAATGGATCGATTTAACTTGCAAACCTTGTTTGCATGTTTTGGTACGAAAAAATCGTCAGGCTGTTGCATATAAACATCCTCCAAAAGGTTTCCATTAAGGAAAACGGTTTTGACGTCCATCTGCCATATTTCATAATCAAAATATGTAGCAATAACAAGCATTATCCGAATGGATTTAATCATGGCAACTGGTGAAAAAGTTTCATCGTAATCGACACTATATATTTGACGATACCCTTTTGCTACAAGCCTAGCTTTGTACGTTTGTATGTTGCCATCCATGTCTATCTTCTTCTTGAAGACCCATTTACAACCAATCGGCTTAACGCCTTCTGGTGCATCAACTAGTGTCCAAACTTGGTTGGTATACATGGAATCAATTTCGGACTTCATGGCATCTTGCCATAAAACGAAGTCGATACCTTGTATCGCTTCCTCATACGTAGTCGGCTCATTATCCTCAATAAGATTAATATCTACATGAGTGAGATCAAAACCCATACCTCTCAGGTTGTTTTCTGACTCTCTCCGATCTACGCGGTTCTTGTGTATTAGAAGATTGTGGTACAGTCTCATCCTTGTGTTGGACAATTATGACTCATAGCATCACTATTTGTACAGATCATGGTATTGTTGTACAAATTAACTATGTGACAAATGAGATTTCACTCTTATCATTTGTGATTAGATCACCTAGATGTATAAAATAGGAGGTCCCTATGATTTGTTCCTGGATTGAGAATGATATGAGACAGTATCAGTCCACGAAGGATAAATCATTAAATATCCATAGTCAGAGTATTATCGAGATTGGACATCGATAAATACGTAAAAGACTAGTATTACACTTGTGCGCTTTGTGAGGGCACAACAACATAGTTCTCATATGTTTGGGTATATGATACTCATTTAAGTGTAATAGGAGGTTGTGTTTTACCGATGGTACGGGAAACAGCTTCGCTCTGGATAGACCCCATCAGAATTCCAATGGTAGTATGACTATGTGTCTATGGAAGTCCGAAATCAGGGAAGGTGTATTTGGTCTTAACCTGAGACGTGCACCGCTAATACTTACGACAATCAATATACTTTGGTTTTGGTCGTCCAGGGCTTTAACCGGTTCTGTGTATACCTCTTCTAGGTATATCGAGAATCATAGTGTGTTGGGTGTGATGTCAAGACGGAAGTGTCACTCCAGTCATATGGAGATGATGGTCACGTAGGATACAATACTAGTTCTCTTAAGTATGTAGTCATCAGGATAAAATGACAAGGTCAGGTTTATCCGATTATAGAGACTAGTTACCAGACATTCGACATGTGCTTCGTACGGGCCAGACACAATTCCAGCCCCAGGCCTAGCACGTGATCATCCGATACTGGATCGACATACGCAATACTACGTATACTACGCCTGATATAGATCTTTTATTCCTGTAAGGATATTTCTGGAGAATTGGTTAGGCATGGCGCTTTACTAGAAGCCAACCTTGTCTTGTAAATCGGTATAAACGTAGTACAAGGTACTTACATGTTCGGATAGTCCGACAACTGAATTTACTGCCAACATATCCGGGGATCTCATGGGTCGCTTCCCGAAGATTCACACGATGACGTATGACTCGCACTTTTATTAGTCTGGGATTAATTAGAAGAGAGAGAAAATTAATCTGGGATTAATTGCGGAGATATTTTATTTGGGATAAAATATCAATAAAAGAGAGATAACTATTAATTTGGAATTAATCGATAAATTAATATATTCGATATATTAAACGAAATTGGATTTCGACGTGGAATTAAAATTAGATTTTAATTCGGGCGAACGAGTTAATTTATAATTAATTCGTTAGCGACGTGAATTGTAATTATGCTAGGCATGATTATTTAATTAAATTAGATTTAATTACGTCGCAATGGAAAATTCGTTAATTTGGAATTAGCGAACCCGAGCCCGAGATTGTTTGCGAGCGCATTCGCATTTCGAATTCGAGTGCGGCACGTAAGTCAAATCAAGCGTCAAATCACTAGTCGCATCAAGCGTCAAATCATTAGTCACTTTGAGTGATGTGACAACTTGTCACTTGATTGATTGAGTGATGTGACATGATGTGAGTTGATGGAAAACTTTTGAAAGCTTGAGTGACATTTATTGTTATTTTAATCATTTGTATTTGTTTTATTTTTGATTTTTGAAATAAAAAAGGAAGTGTATTAGATACACTTAAGACATTACAACACTTTCACTCATTCTCTCTCCTAGGCTCACGAATTAGGAGCCATTTCTTCATCTCTCTCTCTCGGCCTTAGAGGCATTTTCTTCACTGGTTTCTGTCAAGAAAACCGTGAGTAAGGGAAGCAAAGTGTTTGGTTTTTGTGGCAAAAATCAAGAGAGCTAGCACTCCGAGAGACATGCGAAGGTGATAGGGAAGTCCACTAATGATCCAGGAATCTTTTGACAAAGCTTGGAACTTGACAAAGATGATCTAAATGGCCGAAAATAGGGACTGCAATCAGCCACTGCCGTGAGCAGTTCAGTGAGCAGAAATCAGTTTTTGTTCATCAAGCGTCGCTCAACCGATCGATGTGAGTATTCCGCAACTTCGTTTATTTGTAGTCGCACTTAGTTTCATGCTTGTTTAATGATCTTGGGACCTTAGCAAACTCCAACAATGGTATCAGAACAAGGTTGACCATGAAATTGTTTAGGGTTAAAATTTGGGTAAAAATGTGTTTGAGCATGATTTATGAAATTGGATGAATGAATATGTTTAAATGTGTTTTAATTACGGATTGATTAGATCAATTTGAAGAAATTATGATTGGATCATTTTTTCCCCAAATTTTTGTGTTGGCCGAATGGTTGGAAGCCCTAATTGTCTTGGAATTTTTGATTTTTTGTTCATTGGATGAATTGGAATCATTCGGGAATGTTGATTTAATGTCGATTGTGGATTTAATTGGATTGAAACCGAATCGGACACAAATTGCCCAAATTGCCGAGAATGATATAGCATGTAAATGGGTTTGATTTTCATTAAATTAAGTTGGACACTATTGATGTTAAAGAGCATGATTAATTAGGCTAATTGATGTTTTAGAAATGTTAATTGGGTAATTAATTGTGTAATACACTTTATGTAATTAAATTGGGAATTTGCAATTTTTGTAATTTAATTATATTGGGTCTTAAAATTGGATTTGGGCTTGTTAAGTTGTTATTGGGCTTATTGGGCTTGGTTGTACTAAGTTGGGTTTAGGCAAAATTGGTTGGATCCAATTAGGCCCAAAACCGCATCCATAAAGCCCAAATGCGACTAATGGACCTTTAAAGTTTAATTGGGCCTAATGGGTCAAGATTGATTTCTAGGCTTATGGGGTTAATCCCGGATTGGACTTTGGTTATCGGTTTGACCCGAGTTGACCAAAAGTCCACGCCCTAAGAAATTAATTAAAAGCCCATTGGACTTTAATTAAATTAACGTTGGACGTTAATCAGGCTTTGAGACCCGTAACTATTAAATTTGGAATTTAAGTCGTAAAGGTTCGTTAATAAAGTGTAATATTTAATTTGAATTAAATAGTGAATTTGAATTAAATACAAATTGAATTGGATTTAATTATGTAGTTTAATTTAATTCGAGAATATGTACTTTGAGTACTTATTCGCAAAACGAGTTTGACTCGAGCAAAATCAAATCGTTGTTTGAACATTGATTGGTCACTAATTATCAGATTAATTAATTTGATTAGATTGATTGATAACATGCTTGTGTGAATACATGGTTGCGATGCATGAATAATGTATATCAGATGGATATTAGATGGGTGGGGCAATTTTAGAAATTGTTGTAATAAATTTGATTTATTAATTGGACCTGCGTGTCCAGCCTTATATACCTCCTTATTCTATGTATTCTCTTCTCACCTATTCCCCTCAATGTAAATGAGGTTTCTTTAGAAGTGTAGTGTAACAGGTAGAAGTAATACATGTTCTAGCGGGAGAGAGAAATTGAGAGATTTGATCTAGGATCAATGTAAAGTATCCATCCGCATATCATTATTATTTATTTATATGCGCTTTATTATGTATTTAGAATGCATGTTTAAGGGTGTATGATGATGAGACCTTAACAAAGATAATAAATTGGTTGCCAATTTGCACTCGAAAAACCCTCACAAAATATTAAGCGTCTTTCCTTCCATTGAGTGATTCTCACTCAAGATCCGAGACTGGCATTGGCTTGTTGGCCAAAGTCAAGGCCTTTGTCCATCGAGGATGTGTTTGAATCACGAAGGCTTTGTTCCATATCAGTGTCTTGTGCAAGTTGTGGTTTGTTGGCCAAAGTCAAGACCACTTCTTGTCCATTGACATTGATTACGAAGCTTTCCATGGTCAATGGGTCGCGCTTAACTGGGATCACTAAGTTTGTTGTGTCAAAGCCAAGGCTTAGTTGATTCAGAGGAAAAAGGTTAGGTAATACATTGGATGTATTGGCATATATGAGATATATGTTTCGGACTTGGATGTCCACCTACTGGATCTAGGAATTGGATTGGATCCAATTGATCTTAGAGATCTACCTTGTTAATTATCATACAATTTGTTGGCCAAAGTCAAGATTGTGTGATATTTAACGGGATCCTAGCCCGCTAGGAAACACGGTTTCCCGAGTACAACAGAGGGTTAGAGGCTCGCCGAAAAATAGTTGGAGGCAAGAATTGAATTTGCAATATTCGTTTAATTACTTGCCATACGCGCTCAACACAAATATCATTCGTCAATAAATTAAATGTTAGTTAGACTAATATTAAACGTTGTTTTAATTAATAGTTGGACTATATTCAAACAATTCATTTATAGTTGATTTTATAATTGGATTATAGTAATCAATATAATTGATTTTAATCTATTAAATTATAGTTGATTAAATAGTTGGACTATTGTAATCATTATAATAAATAGTACCTAAATCGTTGATTAAGTAGTTGGACTATTAGAATCAAGATGTAATTGAAAGATTGACATTTAAAACATAATCCTAGGGAAAATGTATTTAAATGGTTTAATTTTCAAATTGGGAATAATTTCAGGATGGTCCTGGAAAATAATAAGTTACTTTAGTTGATAAAATAACATATTAGGCCTAAGGCCGGAGTTAAGCAAATAGTAGAGCATAATCTTTGGAAGATTAATGTGATGATAACTTTAGTGCTTAATCCATTGTACTTACTGCAGTAGACTCATTGATTTCTTTGTCAGAACTAAGGGTTAGATCCTTAAAGTATGATAATGAAATTGAAGGATCTTCATAAATCTATACTTAGATTTTAGAAGTACTAAAATTGCAATAGTAAACTCTTGGAGAGTTAATGACTATTCTCAAGGAGACAAAGTCAAACTTTACAATAAGGCAAGTAGTGCAAGGCGCACCTTACTTCGATATTCTAGAAACCCGAGGCTTGGCCAAAGGCTTTTGGAGTGTTGAAATGGGCAAAGGCAAAATCATTATATTATTCTAGGAAGATAAAGGATAAATCCGAAGATGTCTGCTTTAATTGTGGCAAACGGGATCGCGGAAGCGTGACCGCCGTTTGGACAAAGCAGACATGAAGGAATTGAAGACGAGCAAGGCTCCGACTTCAAATATGTTTGTCAAGATTATGTTCAATACTAGTATTGAAATTGGATTTTAAATACTTAGTGTGATACATAAATATATACTGATGTTCCGAATCTACTATGAGCAGGATACTGACTTCAGTTGAGATTAATCTGCGAATTGGAAACGGGATGAAAATCACTGTTTTAACCGTAGATACCTAAATTTAGGAACTATCTTCGGGTGTGTATCTAAATTTGGAAACTATTATAATGTAACTAGTTTGACTAGAAACATTATCTTTATATCAGTGTTTAACCCGCTGCGGGTGAGCCTTTATATTCTAGAACACTAAAGTTTTTATTATATAAAGATGATATTGAGATAAACACATTAGATGTGAATAACAGAATTTATATTTTGAATATAAATAAATCTCAAATATATAACATGACAAACAACAAACAGCTCAAACTGATTTGATCAGAAGAAACTGATGTGGCATTGTTGTCTGGGACACAATTAAACAAGACTCGTATATCAACACTTTCGAAGAGTGGGTACTAGGACTAATTTGATTCCATTCAAATAAAGTCTACGAATCTAGTTTATTGGGCAAAGTGCCTAAAACACATTTACTCGGTAAAAGTGTAAAAGCCACCTATTTGTTAGCCCTAGTTCATAGTGAAGCAAGTGGGCCCATTTCTAGCTAGGCTAGAGGTGGATATGAATATTTCGTGACCTTTACGGATATGGCATCGCGTTATTGTTATTTGTTTCTTTTGAAGAACACAAATCGGAAACTTTTATAGTTTCGACACGAAATAGACAAACAGATCAGCTAAAGTATTAAACCGTCACGGTGAGACCATAATGGAAAATACATAGGCAATAAGTTTCTAATATACTTGAAAGAGTAAAGTATTCTTTCAAATGAGGACTCCTCCCGGAACACGTAAGTTTGACGGTGTGTCCGAACTGAGTAACCGAATTTTGTTGGACATGATAAGGTTAATCATGAGTCGCTCTGAGCTACCATTTCCTTCAACGGATAAGCTTTAAACAGTGCA
Organism: Zanthoxylum bungeanum; assembly: GCA_019454045.1. Lineage (NCBI taxonomy): Eukaryota > Viridiplantae > Streptophyta > Magnoliopsida > Sapindales > Rutaceae > Zanthoxylum > Zanthoxylum bungeanum. The sequence continues at coordinate 7,389 of SKCR01051525.1, read as the reverse complement.
GAACTTATTTTGAATAAGGTTCCATTAAAATCTGTTAGATAGATTTCATATTAGATATGAACGGGAAAGAAACGGGGTTTCTCATTCCTATAAATTTGGGATGCTAGGCATACGTTTAGATGATACCAAACTAAAACCCAAATTGGATAAGTGCCAATTGTAGGTTATCATAGGGATACCATAAGTATAGTACTTATACAACTCACAAGAGAACAATTAGATTGTTGCTCACCATGCGGTTTTCCTAAGAGGAATACCGATATGCAGTGGTAAGTGGGAGGATAGTAAAACTCGATGAAAATCAGAGTATACTATTCCAGGTACCCATTCCTTAATGGAACACAAATAGTTCATCAAGGATGAAACTACACCAGTAATCTTCGAATACACAAGAACCACATAATTCAGAGAGAGTCAGAAAACAACCTGGGGTATGGGTTTCTGATCTCACCTCATAAAGATGTCAATCTTATAGAGGTATACCAACTGACTACGTACAAGGAAGTGATACAAGGTATCGACTCCCTATTATGGCAAAGTGCCATGACGTCCGAAATGGATTCCATGTATATCAACTATGTTTGGATACTAGTTGATGTACCGCAAGTCATTGTGCCTATTGGTACTTTATAAGTCTTCAAGGAAGACATACATGGATGGCAACATACCAACGTACTAAGCTAGGCTTGTAGCGGAAAGGTATCGTTATCAACATTGTGTTGATTACGATTCAACCTTTTACCTGTTACTACGGTAAATCCATTTGGATAATGCTTGCTAACGCTGCATGTTTCATTTATGAAATATGTCAGCTTAACGGGAAAATCGCTTTCCTGAAAAGGAAACCTTTTGGAGGATGTTTACAACATCCTGTCGGTTTTGTCATACCAAAACTAGCAAACAAGGTTTGCAGGTTATTCGATCCATGTTTGGATTGAAGCAAGCATTAGGTTCTTGGAATTATCGTTTTGATGTAATCATAATGGTTTACGATTTAATTCAAAACGAAATGATTCTTATGTATATAAGGAGGTTAGTGGGAGCGCAATGACAGTGGCTGTCCTATAAATAATGATGATAAATAATTTCTTGGAAATGATATTCCCATAAAACAATCGGCGAAAGCTTGGCTTTTGAATACTCTCTGAGAAATCGTACATTGAAAAATATACGCGAGCTGGTGTCTCATACGCTTTGAGCATATGGATTCACAGACAGGCCAATCCTAGTGATAGTCTCTGGATTAATGTTAAGAACATCTGTTAGTATCTTAGAAAACTAAGGATGTTGTCTTAGTCTATGGAGAAGGAGAACTTGAAGTGACTGGGATCACTGTAGCAAGTTTCCTAAACCGATAAAATGACTATAAGTCGCAAACGGTACTATACAGTTTGAATAGCGGAACAGTTAGCTGGAAATTTTCTAAGCAAGATACTGTTACCGAATAAATAACAAATGCGGGTTATTGCTGCAGCTGAGGCAGCAATAGAAGCCTTCTGGGTCGATAATAAATCTAATTAGATTAGATATAATTATGTTAGCAGCTGAGCTAGGCTTGAGCACAGCCTAAAGAATTAATGGTCTCATCAATGATCCAGATAAATACTTAGACTATTCATCTGATTCGTTCGGATCATACATCGTGGCGATGTGATGATCGAATAAATCGCATCAGATGATAATCATGCAAATCCGCTGATGAAAGCCTTTTCTCAGCAGTTTGAGCCAACCGTACATAGTTCGGGTGTAAGACACACGAGTGACTGGATATAGGCCAAGTGGGAGATTGTTGGACAATTATGACCCATATCGTCACTATTTGTATAGATCATGGTGTTGTTGTACAAATTAACTATGTGACAAACGAGATTGCACTCTTATCATTTGTGATTAGATCACCTAGATGTATAAATGATAGGAGGTCCCTATGATTTGTTCCTGGATTGAGAATGATATGAGACAGTATCAGTCCACGAAGGATAAATCATTAAATATCCCTAGTCAGAGTATTATCGAGATTGGACATCGATAAATACGTAACAGACTAGTATTATACTTGTGCGCTTTGTGAGGGCACAACGACATAGTTCTAATATGTTTGGGTATATGATACTCGTGCAAGTGTAATAGGAGGTTGTGTTTTACCGATGGTACGGGAAACAGCTTCGCTCTGGATAGACCCCCTCGGAATTCCATTGGTAGTATGACTATGTGTCTATGGAAGTCCGAAATCAGGGTAGGTGTATTTAGTCTTAACCTAAGACTTGCACCGCTAATACTTACGACAATCAATATACTTTGGTTTTGGTCGTCCAGGGCTTTAACCGGTTTCTGTGTACGCATATCGAGAATCGTAGTGTGTTGGGTGTGATGTCAAGACGGAAGTGTCACTCCAGTCATATGGAGATGATGGTCACGTAGGATACGGTACTAGTTCTCTTAAGTACTGTAGTGATCAGGATAAAATGACAAGGTCAGGTTTATCCGATTATAGAGACTAGTTTCCAGACAACCAACATGTGCTTCGTACGGGGCAGACACAATTCCAGCCCCAGGCCTAGCACATGATCATCTAATACTGGATCGACATACACAATACTAAGTATACTACGCCTGATATAGATCCTTTATTCCTGTAAGGATATTTCTGGTGAATAGGGTAGGCATGGCGCTTTGCTAGAAGCTAACCTTGTCTTGTAAATCGGTATAAACGTAGTACAAGGTACTTACGTGTTCGGATAGTCCGACGACGGAATTTACTGCCAACATATCCGGGGATCTCATGGGTCGCTTCCCGAAGATTCACCGATGACGTATAACTCGCACTTTTATTAGTCTGGGATTAATTAGAAGAGAGAGAAAATTAATCTGGGATTAATTGCGGAGATATTTTATCTGGGATAAAATATCAATAAAAGAGAGATAACGATTAATTTGGAATTAATCGATAAATTAATATATTCGATATATTAAACGAAATTGGATTTCAACGCATAATTAAAATTAGATTTTAATTCGGGCGAACGAGTTAATTTAGAATTAATTCGTTAGCGACGTGAATAGTAATTATGCTAGGCATGATTATTTAATTAAAATTAGATTTAATTACGTCGCAACGAAAAATTCGTTAATTTGGAATTAGCGAACCCGAGCCCGAGATTGTTTGCGAGCGCATTCGCATTTCGAATTCGAGTGCGGCACGCAAGTCAAATCAAGCGTCAAATTGCTAGTTGTTAGTGTTCCTAGAACATGCCAAGGATCTAATAAGCATGTAAAGGTGTTCATAAATACAAGATAAGTTGCAGAATATACTTACAATGAAGGGATTTGAGCTTTAAAATTTTGAGAAGAGATCTCCAAGATCCATGCTTTAAGTGATGATTCCAACTCTTGAAGTAGTTTCCCTATCACCTTAGTTGATTTCTCCAAGTGCTAGCTAATTTGATCTTGCAACAAATCAAAAGAGAGGGAGATGATAGGTCACGCTCATTTGGAGGTTCTAGGGTTTAGTTTTGTGTTCCAAGTGTTGTGTTACAAAAGTGTGAAGAGAGAGAGAAGACTTTTTGGTTTTGTTAAAGGGTTTTACCCTTTTACCCAAAACCATGTAGTTGGGGTAATTTGGTTTCACCTAAACCAAGTGGTTGGAAAGTAAGTGGTTTTGGCATAAATGCCAACCACTTTCCAACCACCACTTCAAATGTGTGACATGTGTGAAGTGGGCCCCACCATTTTGAATTCAAAACTCAAAATGTCTCTACGAACATTTACCGCGGCTCGGTTCCGTTAAATCCGATTAAACAAACTTTCGTCGCTAAATAATTAAATCTAATTTAATTAAATAACGATGCCTCGCAAATATATTACAACGTCATTTACGAATTAATTCTAAATTAATTCGTTCGTTCGTATTAAAGTCCGACTTTAATTTCGTAAAAAAATCCAATTCATATTAATATATCCGATATATTAACTTTTGCCCATACGAATAAATTAAATAGAAAAATCAAATTTAACTATTAAATTTATTTTACCGATTAATTCCAAATTAATCGCGTTCTCTCTCTTTTCCGAACACATTTAATCCCAGATTAAATAATACCTCAATTAATCCCAGATTAATTTCTCTCCATATTAATTGATCCCAGATTAATTTTCTCCCTTAATTAATCCCAGATTAATTCTAATTTAAATCAACTGTCATCGGTGAATCTTTGGAAGCGACCCAAGATCCCTGGATATGTTGGCAGTAAATACGGTTATCGGATTATCCGAATACGTGCGTACCTGTACCACGTGCTTACCGATTTACAAGACATGGTTGGCTTCTAGCAAAGCACCGTGCCTACCCAATTCTCCAGAAATATTCTTACTGGAATATATAATCTATGTCAGGCGTAGCATACGTAGTATTGCGTATTGCGATCCAGTATCGAATGCCACGTGCTAGGCCTGGGGCTGGAACTGTGTCTGCCCCGTACGAAGCACATGTCGGATGTCTGGTAACTAGTCTCTATAATGGGATATACATGACCTAGTCATAACATCCCGATGACTGCAGTACTTAAGAGCACTAGTACCGTAACCTACGTGACATCATCTCCACTATGACTGGAGTGATACTTCCATCTTGACATCACACCCAATACACTACGATTCTCATATACCCAGCAGAGGCGTACACAGAACCGTTAAAGCCCTGGACGACCAAAACTAAAGCATACCGATTGTCGCAAGCATTAGCGGTGCAAATCTCAGGTTAAGACCAAATACACCTACCCTGATTTTGGACTTCCATAGACACATAGTCATACCACCAATGGAATTCCGAGGGGTCTATCCACAGCGAAGCTGTTTTCCGTACCATCGGTAAAACACAACCTCCTATTACACTTGCATGAGTATCCTATACCCAAATATATGAGAATTATGCCGTTATGATCTCACATAACACGCACACGTGTAATACTAGTCTCGATAATACTACGACTAGGGATATTTAATGATTAATCCTTCGTGGACTGATATTGTCTCATATCATCTCAATCCAGGAACTAATCATAGGGACCTCCTATCATTTATACATCTAGGTGATCTAATCACAAATGATAAGAGTGCAATCTCCTTGTCACATAGTTAATTTGTACAACAACACTATGATCTGTACAAATAGTGACGCTATGGGTCATAACTGTCCAACAATCTCCCACTTGGCCTATAGCCAGTCACTCGAGTGTCTTACACCCGAACTATGTACGGTTCGCTCAAACTACTGAGGAAAGGCTTTTGTCAGCAGATTTGTATGATTATCGTCTGATGTAATTTATTCGATCATCACATCGCCACGATGTATGATCCGAACGAATCAGATGAATAGTTGAAGTATATATATCTGGATCGTTGATGAGACCATTAATTCTTTAGTCTGTATTGTAGCCTAGCTCAGCTGCTAACAGAACTATATCTAATCTAATTAGATTTGTTAATGACCCAGATGGCTTCTATTGCTGCCTCAGCCGCAGCAATGACCCGCATTTGTTGTTTATTCGGTAACAGTATCTTGCTTGGAAGATTTCCAGCTCACTGTTCCGTTATTCAAACTGTATTGTACCGTTGTTTTTATCGGTTAGAAAACTTACAGTAGTGATCCTAGTCACTTCAAGTTCTCCTTCTCCATAGTTTAAGACATCATCCTTAGTTCTTTAAGATACTAACGGATGTTCTTAATATCAATCCAATGACTATCACTTGGATTGACCCATTTATGACTCCATATGCTCAAAGCGTATGAGACACCAGGTCACGTACATTTGTTTTTAAATGTACGAGTTCTCAGAGAGTGTTAACAACTTTAAATCTGTCCTAGTAGATCTTTATTCCTAGAATAAATGTTGTTTCTCCCAAGAATTCTATGGAGAATTTTCATGAAAGCCAAGCTTTCACCGATTGTAATATGGGAATATCATTTCCAAGAAATGACATATCATCATTAATTAGGACAGTCACTTTTAGTGCGCTCCCACTAACCTCCTTATATACACAAGAATCAATTGCTTTTTGAATTAAATCATACACCATTATGATTACATCAAAAATTTAATTCCAAGAACCTAATGCTTGCTTCAATCCAAACATGGATCGAATAACCTGCAAACCTCGTTTGCTAGTTTTGATACGACAAAATCGTCAGGATGTTGTAAACATCCTCCAAAAGGTTTCCCTTTTAGGAAAGCGATTTTCCCGTTCAGCTGCCATATTTCATAAATGAAACATGCAGCATCAGCAAGCATTATCCAAATGGATTTAACGTGGCAATAGATAAAGATTTCGTTGTAATCAACACAATGTTGATAACGATACCTTTTCACTACAAGCCTAGCTTAGTACGTTGGTATGTTGCCTTCCATGTATGTCTTCCTTGGAGACTTATATAGTACCAATAGGCATAATGCCTTGTGGTACAACAACGAGTGTCCAAACGTAGTTGTTATACATGGAATCCATTTCGGACTCATGGCACTTTGTCATAATAGGGAGTCGATACCTTGTATCACTTCCTCATACGTGGTCAGTTCGTATTCCTCAATAAGATTGACATCTTTATGAGGTGAGATTAGAAACCCATACCCCAGGTTGTTTTCTGACTCTCTTCGACCTACGCGGTTCTTGTGTATTCGAAGATTACTGGTACAGTTTCATCCTTGATGAACTGTTTGTGTTCCATTAAGGACTTGGTGCCTTGAACAATATAACTCCGATTTTTCATCGAGTTTTCCTATCCTCCCACTTACCACTGCATATCGGTATTCCCTTAGGAAAACCGCATGGTGAGCAACAATTACATTGTTCTCTAGTGAGTTGTATAAGTACTATACTTTGGTTTCCTTAGGATAACCAATTACATTAGGCACTTATCCAATTTGGGTTCTAGTTTGGTATCATCCAAACGTATGCCTAGCATTCCCAAATCATCAGGAGTGTGAAAGCCCAGTTTCTTCCTGTTTTTATATCTAATATGAAATTTGTCAAACAGATTTATGGAACCTTATTCAAAATAAGTATTGCACTGTTAATGCTTATCCCTTTTGAATGAAAATGGTAGCTCAGAGCGACTCATGATTAACCTTATCATGTCCAAAAAAATTTGGTTTCTCGTTCGGACACACCGTCAACTGACGTGTTCCGGGAGGAGTCCTCATTGAAAGAATACTATACTCTTTCAAGTATATGAGAAACTTAGTGCTTAAGTATTTTCATCATGATCAAACCGTGATGTTTTAATACTTTAGCCGATCTGTTCGTCTATTTCGTGTCAAACTCTAAAAGTTTCTGATTTGTGTTTCATAAGAAACATATAACCATAACACGATGCCACATCCGTGGTCACGAAAC
>SKCR01051524.1:0-15544 GCA_019454045.1 Zanthoxylum bungeanum | reverse complement strand
TACACTTCTAAAGAAACCTCATTTACATTGAGGGGAATAGGTGAGAAGAGAATACAAAGAGTATAGAGGTGATAAGGCTGGACACGCAGATCCAATTAATAAATCAAATTTATTACAATTTCCAAAATTGTCCCACCCGACTAATATCCATCCGATATACATTATTCATGCATCGCAACCATGTGTTCACACAAGCATGTTATCAATCAATCTAATCCAATTAATTAATCTGATAATAGTGATCATCCAATATTCAAACAACGATTTGATTTTTGCGTGAGTCAAACTCGTTTTGCGAATAAGTACTCAAAGTACGAATTCTTGAATTAAATTAAACTACATAATTAAATCCAATTTAATACGCATTTAATTCTAATTCACTATTTAATTCCAAATTAAATATTACACTTTTATTAACGAACCTTTACGACTTAAATTCCAAATTTAATCGCAACGGGTCTCAAAGCCCGATAACATCTAATGTTTATTTAATTAAAGTCCAATGGGCTTTTAATTAATTTCTATAAGGCGTGGACTTTTGGTCAACTCGGGTCAAACCGAATAACCAAAATCCAATCCGGGAGTTACCCCATAAGCCTATAAATCAATTTTGGCCATTAGGCCCAATTAAATAATTAAGGTCCATTAAGTCATAATTGGACTTTATGGATGCGGTTTTAGGCCCAATTGGATCCAACCAAATTTGCCTAAACTCAACTTTGTACAACAAAGCCCAAAGCCCAATCACAACCTTAAAGGCCCAATTTCCAAAAATAAGCCCAATTAATTAAACTTATAAAATTCTAAATTCCATAATTAATTAACCTAAATGTAATACACAATTAACCACCCAATTAATATTTCTAAAACATCAATTAGCATACTTAATCATGCACTTTAACATTAAATAGTGTCCAACACAATTTATTAAAATCAAACCCAATTTACTGCTTTTGTTCTCGGGCAATTAGGGGTTTTTCCAATCTGATTCGGTTTTTTCCAATCCAATCGAATCCACAATCATCATTCCCAAATCAATTCAATTCATCCAATGAATTAAAATCAAAAAACACAATGAATTTCAAATTCAATTGAATTCGGCCAAGCCACTTTAATTTGGGAAGAATGTTCCAAATCAAAATTCAATCCAATTGAACTTCAAAACAACATTACCCAATTGTTTTAAGTCATCCAATGATCAAACAAACAAAATCACCAAGAAATTTAGGGTTCTTTAATTTCGGCCAACATAGCAATTTGGGGAAATTTGTTCAAACACAATTTCAAATCATGCTTCAATTGATTTTACCCAATTTGTCATGCCCCAAAAATTTAGGAAAATTGAAATCCAATCCAATTTCATGAAATTGATCATACACAACTTCAATTCAACCTCATTCAAGCATACTTCATCAAACAATTCAACCAAATCATGCCTAAATCGAGTTTACCCAATTTTAACCCTAACTTTTTCATGCTTGATCAAAGCTCTGATACCATTGTTGAGTTCTAATATAGGTCCAAGATCATGAAATCAAGCACAAAATTCGCATGAATACACAAGGAGTAAGGCGGAATACATAACTCACATTGAACGGTTTGAGATGCGAAGAACCAGCTACGTTTTTGCCTCCCTCCAAGCTCACGGCAACAGCTCTCCAAGGCAGTGGGCTGCTCGATTTGACTGGTTTGGTTCCTCCATGATTCGGCCATTGATGACCACCATGGAAGCTCAAAGCTTCAAGGTTCAAAAGGAATTCCAAGCTCATAAATTCGTTTCCCTATCACCTATGTATAACCCAAGGTGTGTGCTAGCACTTCTTCATCTTCCTTGCTTCTCTCAAATTCGGTCCAACCAGAAATTTGGTGAAGAAATCGGCTTGAAGCCGTGAGAAGAGGAAGAAGAAAAGAGAGGGAAAAGGGTTTCACGTGAAACCGTGTGGAGAGAGAGAGAGAGATGATAAAAATAAAATTGTATTTAGGTTTATATATTTTCCAAAAATAAATAAACCATTTACCACTTTTCATTTCCCAAAAACCAAAAAGTCAAAAAAAAGCAAAACAATAAATGCCTTTCAACTACCACATCAATCACTCAAATCAAATGACAACTTGTCACATCACTCAAAGTGACATTTGATTTGACGCTTGATGTGACTTGCGATTTGACGCATGATTTGACTTGCGTGCCGCACTCGAATTCGAAATGCGAATGCGCTCGCAAATAATCCCGGGCTCGGGTTCGCTAATTCCAAATTAACGAATTTTCCGTCGCGTCGTAATTAAATGATTACGCCTAGAGAAATCACTATTCACGTTGCTAACGAATTAATCCTAAATTAATTCATTCGCCCGAATTAAAATCTAATTTCATTCCACGTCAAAATCCAATTCTAATAATATATCAAATATATTATTTTATCGATTAATTCCAAATTAATCGTTCTCTCTCTTTAATTAATATTTTATCCCAGATAAAATATCTCCGTGATTAATCCCAGATTAATTTTCTCTCTTCTAATTAATCCCAGATTAATTAAGTGCGAGTTATACGTCATCGGTGAATCTTCGGGCGGGAAGCGACCCATGAGATCTCCGGATATGCTGGCAGTAAATACGGTCGTCGGACTATCTGAACACGTAAGTACCTCGTACTACGTTTTTATACCGATTTACAAGACAAGGTTGGCTTCTAGCAAAGCGCCATGCCTACCCATTCTCCAGAAATATTCTTACAGGAATATATAGATCTGTATCAAGCGTAGTATACCGTAGTATTGTATTGTGTATATCAGCCCAGTATCGGATAGTCACGTGCTAGGGCTGGGGCTGGATAAGTGTCTGCCCCGTCCGAAGCACATTTCGGATGTCTGGTAACTAGTCTCTATAATCGGATATACATGACCTTGTCATAAAATCCCGATGGCCGGCCTGCACATTAAGAGCACTAATACCGTATCCTGCGTGACATCATCTCCACTATGACTGGAGTGATACTTCCGTCTTGACATCACACCCAATACACTACGACTCTCTGATAAACCCAGAAGTGGTGTACGCAGAATCGGTGAAAGCCCTGTACCACCAAGACCAAAGTCTACCGATTATCGCAAGTATTAGCGATGTAAGTCTCAGGTTAAGACTATTACACACCTACCTTAATTTCGGCCTCCCATAGACACATAGTCATAATACCAATGGGATTCCGAGGGGTCTATCCAGAGCGAAGCTGTTTCCCGTACCATCGGTGAAACACGACTTCCTATCGCACTTGCATAAGTATTCGATACTTATATATATGAGAACTATGCCGTTGTGCCCTCACATCGCACACAAGTGCAATACTAGCCTATTCCGCATTATCGATGTCCAGTCTCGATAATACTCCGGCTAGGGATATTTAATGATTAAAACTTCGGGGACTGATACTGTCTCATTCATTCTCAGTCCAGGAACTAATCATAGGGAACTCTCTTCATTTATATATCTATGGTGATCTAATCACAAATGATGAGAGTGCAATTTCCTTGTCACATAGTTAATTTGCTACAACAACACCAATGATCTGTGCAAATAGTGACGCTATGGGTCATTTTGTCCAACAGTTTTGGTATTTTTACACCTACTAGGGTTTCTTTCATTGTACTATATATTGTAACATTTCTTTCTTAATGAATTAATCATCCAAATTAAAAAATTAGCTTCATTTGAAAGCTTGGCTTTGTCCCAAAATTTCTTAAGGGAGAGATTTCCCCTATTTCATGCAATCGACTTATCTAAGGCGTGGAAATCTTAGTGGCGTCTCCATGCTAGCAGAACACTACATAGAATCATCTTAAGGGTTCTCAAAGACAAGTTCTTTGTGGGTCTTCTTTGTGGCCTTGGAAGGGTTTTGTTCTTATAAAATCAAATTCTCGGTGCTTGGGGTTCTATCCGTTACGAGGGGTTTTGCTTGGCCTTAAACATCCAAGTGAGTTCCGCGTCATTTGGTATCATAGCTTAGGGTTCCAAGGTCTGATTTTTCTATCTTTACTTTGGTTTTTGATTTAGTCTTATTGCGTTTGTTGGTCATCAAGATAATTGTTCATCTTGATTCTTAGTTTTGTGTGTTTTTAAGTGTTTCTGCATTTCTGATCTGTTGGTGACTGGTGTATACCGATCCCATACCGGTTCTAACTGGGTAGTATATAGCAACTGGAACCAGGCTAGTATCATACCGGCCTATATATCGGTGTCCGTACTGATCTACGTGGAGATTACATAGCTACTAGAACCGGTATAAACATCCATACCGGTCCCATACTGGTCTCCATACTGGTTAACCTGTGAGTAAAACATAGCTTCTGGAACCGACAAGTAACCATACCAATCACATACCATACTCCAAACCGGTCAACACTTAGAAAATGTTTGAGGAGCTCAAGTGATCTAAAGATTAAATAAAAAATTTCAAAATTTTGGTTGAATTTCGTTGGTTCTATTTTTCATTTGGGTGTCCGTGAAGGGTAATTGAACAAATTTTCTATTGAGCCATCAAATTTCCGTCCAAATGTGCATATATCGTAGTTGTTTGCATGCTTGTGTGTTTGTTGTTCTAGTTTGTGATTTATATATTCCAATTATTCTAGCTGTAGGTTTTCTTTGAATTGTGTCTACGTATTTGCGAATGCTTACTTCTGTTACTTTGTTTACCCTATATTGGTTTCTTGTTGTTTATGCTAGCTTGAAGATTATGTAGGTAAAAATCTAGGTCCCAAGATCAAACAAGACATGAAAAACATGTGTGAATACACCAACGAAGATAGCGGAATACTTACATTGGTTGGTTGAGTCGATTTGAAGACGAACGAACCCAAAAAAAATGCACTGCCATGGAAGCCCACTGCATGCAGTCCACTGCCTCCAAAAACAGAATTTTGAGATGAGAGAGACGCAGCTCCTAGCTTCGTTGGATGGATCCCCCCGCTCATGGTCGAACCTCCCTACCACCTTCGTAAGACTTGTAAGTGTGCTAGCACTTGAATTTTCACCATGAAAACCCACTCTTGGCTTCCCTGTTCACGCCATTTCTGGTTTCAAAAACAGTGAGCATTTCATGCTTTTGGCGTGAGGAGAATAGGAGAAAATAAGAGAGAAAGAATTGTGTATTGGTTATTACAAAAGTGGTATAACATTTGTTTATATATTTTCCAAAAAATAATAATGTTTTACCATTTAATTTGCTTTCAAAAAACAAATTAAATCTATTGTAATATCCTTGAGTGTTCGACACTCCAAAGTCAAAAGTCCATCAAGTCACTCTACTTTAATAAAGTGACATGTTGTGTGTCCTTTCACTCACCCATCAATCAAATCAATCAATCACTCAAAGTGACTTTTGATTTGACGTTTGATGTGACGATTGATTTGAAGCTAGATGTGACTTGCGTCGCCGCACTCGAATTCGAAATACGAATGCGCTCGCAATCACACTCGGGCTCGGGTTCGTTAATCCCAATTAGCGAGTTTTCCATCGCGTCGTAGTTAAATGATTACGCCTAGCGAATTCACTATTCACGTCGCTAACGAATTAATTCTAAATTAATTTGTTCGCCCGAATTAAAATCTAATTTTAATTCTGCGTCGAAATCTAATTTCATTTAATATATCGAATATATTAATTTAATCGATTAATTCCAAATTAATCGTTATCTCTCTTTTGAAGATATTTTATCCTAGATAAAATATCTCCGTAATTAATCCTAGATTAATTTTCTCTCTCTTCTATATAATCCCAGATTATTCAAGAGTGCGAGTTGTGCGTCATCGGTGGATTATCGGGAAGCGACCCATGAGATCCATGGATAAGTTGACAGTAAATACGATCGTCGGAGTATCCGAATCACGTACGTACCAAGTACTACGTTCTACCGATTTACGAGACAAGGTCGACTCCTAGCAAAGCACCAAGTCTTCCAATTCTCCGGACATATCCATTTAAGAATATCAAAGATCTGTATCAAGCGTAGTATACTAATGTATTGTGCATATCGGCCCAGTATCGGATAGTCACGTGCTAGGGCTGGAGCTGGATAAGTGTCTCCCCGTCCAAAGCACATGTCGGATATCTGGTAACATAGTCTCTATAATCGGATATTAATGACCTGGTCACAATATCCCGATTGGTTGCGCAACACTCAAGAGCACTAGTACCGTATCCTGCATGATATCATCTCCACTATGACTGAAGTGATACTTCCGTCTCGACATCACACACCCAATACACTACGACTCTCTGATAAACCCAGAAGTGGTGTACGCAGAACCGGTTAACCCTGTACCACCAAGACCAAAGTCTATCGATTATCGTAAGTATTAGCGATGCAAGTCTCAGGTTAAGACTATACACACCCTACCTTGATTTCGGCCTCCCATAGACACATAGTCATAATACCAATGGGATTCCGAGGGGTCTATCCAGAGCGAAGCTGCTTTCCCGTACCATCGGTGAAACACGACCTCCTATCGCACTTGCATAAGTATCCAATACTTATATATATTAGAACTATGTCGTTGTGCCCTCACAACGAACACAAGTGCAATACTAGCCTATTCCGCATTATCGATGTCCAGTCTCGATAATACTACGGCTAGGATATTTAATGATTAATCCTTCGGGGATGATACTGTCTCATATCATTCTCAGTCCAGGAACTAATCATAGGGACCTCTCTCTTCATTTATATATATATGGTGATCTAATCACAAATGATGAGAGTGCAATTTCCTTGTCACATAGTTAATTTGCTACAACAACACAATGATCTGTGCAAATAGTGACGCTATGGGTCATTTTGTCCAACAATCTCCCACTTGGCACATAGCGAGTCACTCAAGTGTCCTACACTTGAACTATGTACGGTTCGCTCAAATTGCTGAGGAAAGATTTTCGTCAGCGGATTTGCTTGATTATCGTCTGACGCGATTTACACGATCATCACATCGCTACGATGTATGATCCGAACGAATCAGATGATTATAGAAATATATATCTGGATCGTCGATGAGACCTTTAATTCCTTAGCCTGTGATGACGCCTAGCTCAGCTGCTAAAAGAACTATATCTAATCTAATTAGATTTATTTTTTGATCCAAATGGCTTCTATTGCTGCCTCAGCTGCAGAAATAATCCGCATTTGTCGTTTATTCGGCAACAGTTATCTTGCTCGGAATATTTCCAGCTCATTGTCCCGTTATTCAAACTTTATAGTACCGTAGTATTTAATTGTTTGGAAACTTGCAGCAGTGATCCCAGTCACTTCAAGTTTTCTTTCTCCATAGTTTAAGACAACATCTTTAGTTCTCTCAGATACTAACAGATGTTCTTAATCTTTAATCTAGTGATTATCACTTGGATTAAAGAGATCGTGACTCCATATGCTCGAAGCGTATGAGACACCCTATCAAGTACATGTACAATTCCCAGAGAGTATTAACAACTCCAAATCTATCCCAGTAGATCTTTATTCCTTGAATAAAGGTTGTTACTCCCCAGAATTCTACGGAGAATTTCTATGAAAGAATATCTATGAAAGCCAAGCTTTCACCAATTGTTTTATTAATTGGGAATTCATTGTCAGTGCCCTCTCCTCCCACTAACCTCCTTATATACACAAGAATTATTTCGTTTGAGTCAAATCATAAACCATTATGATTATTTCAAAACGTTAGTTCCAAGAACCTTATGCTTGCTTCAATCCAAACATGGATCGAATAACCCGCAAACCTTGTTTTTTCGGTTATACAAAATCGTCAGAATGTTGTAAACATCCTCCAAAAGGTTTCCTTTTCAGGAAGCGATTTTGATCTGTAACTGACACATTTCATAAATGAAATATGCAGTTATCAACAAGCATCTTCAAATGGATTTACCATGGCAACATGTAAAAGTTGAACCGTTATTAACACAATGTTGATAACGATACCTTTCCGTTAAAAGCCCAGCTTTGTACGTTGGTATGTTGCCTTCCATGTATGTCTTCCTTGAAGACATTTAATGTACCAATAGGCACAATGGCTTGTGGTACAACAACTAGTATCCAAAATAGTTGTTATACATGGAATCCATTTCGGATTCATGGCACTTTGCCATAATAGGAGTCGATACCTCGTATCACTTCCTCAAAACGTAGTCGGATGGTACCCTCCATAAGATTGACATCTTAATGAGGTTAGATCAGAAACTCATACCCTAGGTTGTTTTCTGACTCTATCCGATCTACAAGTTTCTTGTGTATTGAAGATTAATGGTATATTCATCATAGATGAACTATTTATGTTCCATTAAGGACTTCGTGCCATGAACAGTATTACTGCCGATTTTCATCGAGTATCACCATCCTCCCACTGACCACTGCATATCGGTATTCCTCTCAGGAAAACCGCATGGTGAGTAACAATCATATTGTTCTCAAGTGAGATTTATAAGTACTATACTTATGGTTTCCCTTAGGATAACCTATATTGGCACTTATCCATTTGGGTCTTAGTTTTGGCATCATCCAAACGTTATGCCTGGCTTACCCAAATTATCAGGAATGAGAAACCTGCCCCTTTCTATCCTGTTCATATCCAATATGACATCTGTCAAACATATTTGTATGGAACCTTATTCTAAATAAGTTTTGCACTGTTAATACATATCCGGTTGAATGAGATAGTAGCTCAGAGCGACTCGTGATAAACCTTATCATGTCCAACAAAATTCGGTTTTAGTTCGGACACACCGTCTAACTGACGTGTCTCGGGAGGAGTCCTCATTTTAAAGAATACCGTACCTCTTTCATGTGTAAAATGAAACTTACTGCTTAAGTATTTTTCATTACGGTCTTAACCGAGGCGGAATAACACTATAGCCGATCTGTTTATGGTTCACATCTAGCCTAGCTAGATATGGGCCCACTTACTTCACCATGAATAGGGCTACAGATCGGTGGTCCTTATACTATTACCAAGTAAATAGTATTTTTAGTAATTTACCTTATAAACTAGATTCGCAGACCTTATTTGAATAGTCAAATCAGTCCTAGTACCCACTCTTCAAAAGTGTGGATATACGAGTCTTGTTTAATTGTGTCCCAGACAACAATGCCACAAATAAGTCTCTATTGATCAAATCAATTTGAGCTATTTATTTGTCATTTTATATGTTTGAGATTTTCATTATATTCAAAATATAAATTCTGTTATTTACATCTAATGTATTTATCTCAGTATCATCTTTATATAATAAAACACTTTAGTGTTCTAGAATATAAAGGTTTTTATCCGGATGGATTAAACACTGATACAGAGATAATGTCTCTAGTCAAACTAGTTACTTTACAACAGTTCCTAATTTAAGTACTTACCCAAAGGGTAGTTCTTAAACTTAGGTATCTACGGTCGAAACAGCGACTTTCCCGTTTCCGATTCGCAGAGAAATCTCGGCTTGAAGTCAGTATCCAGGTCATAGCGGATTCTGAACATCAATACATATATTTTATGTACCACACTTAGTATTAAAATCCAATTTCAATACTAGTTGTGAACATAACTAAGACAAACATTTTCAAAGTAAGAGCCTTGCCCTTTCTTTAATTCCTTCGTGTCTTCCATATCCAAATGGTAGTCCACTTGGGATATGTCAATTATCTTTTCAATATTTCACAAACCTTTGGCCAAGCCTTGGGTTTCGGAATATCGAAATGATGTGCACCTTGTGCAACACGCCCAATTGCAAACTTTGACTTTATCTCCTCTAGAATAGTCAATTAATTCTCCAAGAATTATAAATTGCAATTTAATACTTCTTAAATCTAAAATTAGATTTATGACAAGTATATTAATTAAGCATTAAAGTCATCATCACATAAATCTTCCAAAGATTTTATGCTCTACTTATTTTGCTTAATTTTGGGCGTAAGGTATAATAAGTTATTTTATCAAATAAAGTAACCTATTATTTATTCCCAATTTGAAATTTAAATCATTTAAAATATTTAAATCCCAATTATATTTTAAATATCCAACTTTTCATTTCTTATCTTGATTATAATAGTCCAACTATTTAATCAACGATAAGTGGTACTATATTATTTATAATGATTATAATAGTCCACTAATACAATCAAATATAATCCAATTAATAACCTCATTACATGATTACTATAATCCAATTATAAATCAACTGTAATTGAATTAATAATTCAATATATAATTAATATAATCCAATTATATATAATCAAGTATAATACAGTCCAACTGTTTATTAAAACAACAATAAAATATTAGTCCAACTATCATTTAATATTACGACGAAATAATGAGCGCGTATGGCGAGTAATTGAACGAATATTGCAAATTCAATTCTTGCCTCCCACTATTTTTCGTCGAGCCTCCAACCCTGTCGAGTACTCGGGAACCGTGTTTCCTAGTGGGCTAGGATCCCGTTAAATATCACACAATCTTGACTTTGGCCAACAAATTGTATGATAATTAACTAGGTAGATCTCGAAGATCAATTGGATCTCATCCAACTCCTAGATCCAGTAGGTGGACATCCAAGTCCCAAACATATATCTTATATATGCCTATACATCGAATGTATACCCTAACCTTTTTCCTTTGAATCACTAGGGCTTGGCTTTGGCACAACAAACCTAGTGATCCCAGTCAAGCGCGGACCCATTGACATGGAAGCTTCGTAATCAATGTCAATGGACAAGAAGTGGTCTTGACTTTGGCCAACAAACCACAACTTGGACACGACACCGATATGGAACAAAGCCTCGTGATTAAAACACATCTTTGACGGACAAGGGCTTGACTTTGGCCAACAACCCTGCCAATCTCGGATCTTGAGTAAGAATCACTCAATGGAAGGAAAATAAACGCATGATATTTTAACGAGGGTTTTCCGCGTGCAAATTGGCTACCAATTTAATTATCTTTGTTAAGGTCTCATCATCATACACCCTTAAACATGCATTCTAAACACATAATAAAGCGAGTATGAAAATAAAATAATAATGATATGCGGATGGATACTTAACACATTGATCCTAGATCAAATCTCTCCCTTTCTCACTCAAGCTAGCACTTGTACTACTTCTACCCGTTACACACTACACTTCTAAAGAAACCTCATATACATAGAGGGGAATAGGTGAGAAGAGATACAATAGAATAAGGTGATAAGGCTGGACACGCAGGTCCAATTTAATAAATCGAATATATTACAACAATTTCTAAAATTGCCCACCCGACTAATATCCATCCGATATACATTATTCATTCAACACAACCACGTATTCACACACATAAGCATGCTATCAATCAATCTAATCAAATTAATTAATCTGATAATTAAGTGATCATCCAATGTTCAAACAACGATTTGATTTTGTTCGAGTCAAACTCGTTTTTTGCGAATAAGTACTTAAAGTACGAATTCATGAATTAAATTAAACTACATCATTAAATCTAATTTAACATGTATTTAATACTAATTCACTATTCAATTCCAAATTAAATATTACACTTTTATTTAATAAACTTTTACGATTTAAATTCCAAATTTAATTGTAACGCGTCTCAAAGACCGATTAACGTCCAACGTTAATTCAATTAAAGTCCAATGGGCTTTTAATTGATTTCTTAAGGCGTGGACTTTTGGTCAACTCGGGTCAAACCGATAACCAAAGTCCAATCCGGGATTTACCCCATAAGCCCATAAATCAATCTTGGCCCATTAGGCCCAATTGAACTTTAAAGGTTCATTAGTCGCATTTGGGCTTTATGGTTAGGTTTTGGGCCCAATTGGATCCAATCCATTTGGCCTAAACCCAACTTGATAAAATCAAGCCCAATAGGCCCAATTACAACATTAAAGTCCAATTTCCAAAATTAGGCCAATTAATTAAATATACAAAATCCAATTTCATATTCAATTAAACTAAAGTGTATTACATGATTAATAAACTAATCAATATTTCTAAAACACTAAATTAGTCCAATTAATCATACTTAATTCATTATTATATGTCCAACACACAAATTGAAAAATCAAACCCATTTACATGCTACAAAGCTCTCGCCAAGGAGGGATTTTGTGTCCGATTTGGTTTCAATCCAATCGAACCCACAATCGACATCAAATCACCATCCAATTTGATTTCATACACATCCAATGTCACAAAATCAAATTACCAAGACATTAGGGCAATAAACCATTCGGCCAACACAAGAATTTTGGGGTTTTTGTCCAATTCGAAATCCAATCCAATTCTATTCAAATTAACATCAACCTTAATGATTTTCAACTCATCAAATGAATCAAAAAACAAAATTCCCAAGAATCCAAAATACATACACACATTCGGCTAAGTGAAGCAAATTGGGGATTTTGTTCAATTCAAAATTCCAGTCTAATTGACTTCAAATTAACATCATCCAACATCATTAAAACTCATCCAATGAACCAAAATGAAAAAATTACAAATTTCCAAACATGCTTCAACATTCGGCCAACCATGAATAAATTGGGGAAAATTATTCCAAATTAATTTTTAAAATTGATCCAATCCAACTTCAATTCAACATCATTTAAACATGTTCAATTAATCAATTTAACCAAAACATGCTCAAAATCAAAATACCCAATTTTTTAATCACATTCGGCCAAAGGTCATCAATTTGGGGAAATAATTTCCAAATCATTTTTCAACAAATTGGTCCAACCAAAATGAAATTAAACATGTTATAAGCATACTTAAACAACAATTTCATTCAAATCATGCTCAACAAACATTTACCCAAATTTTAAGCCCTAAAATTTCATGCTTGAACCTATAGCTCTTGTGTTGGTTTCTATAATATGTCCCAAGGAAGATTAAGCATTTGAAATACAATAAATGAATATATATTTAACTTTGAAGTATGCGGAATCATACTTACAATGCTTTGTTGATGAAGAAAAGCAAACCAAAAGGGAAGCTCCAAGTGTTGATTGATTCGGCCAAGAGGAGAAGAAGGTGGAAAGAGCTCCAAGCTTTGTGAATTCCTTGCTCTATGATGGTTTCCCTATCACCTCTTTTGATCCCTTGAAGGTGCTAGCCTTGCATGTGAGAAGATGTTCCAAACAACCACACTATCTTCAAGCTTTTTGGCAACCAAAATGAAGAAGATGAAGACCCAAAACTGCATGCAGTTTTCGGCAATGTGAGAGAGAGAATAGAGATTTTTCTTATTAATTTTTGATACCAAAAATCAATTTATATTTATGCCATAATATTTATTAAATAATAATAAATCTATGACACAAACCATGCAAAGGCTTAGAGTGTCAAACACTCAAATTCCATGCATAACAATTGAGTGTAATTATACACTATCACCATGCAATGCATTATCAATAAAATAATACATATAATGACATGTGTCATGTGGGCCCCACACGTTTCCAAATGAAAGCGGGCCCACGTGCACTCACGCGTTCGGGTTCGATATTTCCGAAATACCGAACTTGCGTCGCGACGTTAATTAAATCGAATTTAAATAAATAATCTCGCCTAGCGAAATTATTATTTACGTCGCTAACGAATTAATTCTAAATTAACTCGTATGCCCGAATTAAAATCTAATTTTAATTTCGCGTCGAAATCGAATTTCAATTATTATATCGAATATAATAATTTTACTGATTAATTCCAAATTAATCGTTCTCTCTCTCTACATAAGGCACTTTATCCGAGATAAAGTTTCTCCGCAATTAATCCAAGATTAATTAAGTTCGAATCAAATATCATAGGTGAATCTTCAGGAAGCGACCCAAGAGATCTCCGGATATGTTGGCAGTAAATACGGTCGTCAGATAATCCGAACACGCACGTACCTCGTACTACGTTCTTACCGATTCACAAGACAAGGTTGGCTTCTAGCAAAGCGCCATGCCTACCCAATTCTCCAGAAATATTCTTATAGGAATATAAGATCTATATCAAGCGTAGTATACCGTAGTATTGCGTACATCGATCCAGTATCGGATGATCACATGCTAGGCCTGGGGCTGGAGATGTGTCTGCCCCGTACGAAACATATATCGGACATCAAGCAACTAGTCTCTTTAAATCGGACAATCCTGACCTAGTCATATTGTCCCGACGGTTGCAACCTTTTATAGAGTACTAGTTCTATGTCCTGCGTGATCATCACTCCATATCGTCTGAAGCGATACTTCCATCTTGACATCACATCCAGTACACTACGATTCTCGATAAACCCAGAAGAGGTGTACACAGAACCGGTTAAGGTCCCCAACCACCAAAACCAAAGTTTACTGATTGTCGCAAGTACTAGCGATGTAAGTCTCAGGTTAAGACCATATACACCTACCCTGATGCGGCCTCCCATAGACACCTAGACATACTACCAATGGGATTCCGCGGGGTCTATCCAGAGCGAAGCTGTTTTCCGTACCATCGTAAAACACAACCTCCTATCGCACTTGCATAAGTATCCAATACTTAAATATATGAGAACTATGCCGTTGTGCCCTCACAACGTGCACAAGCGCAATACTAGTCTATTCCGCATTATCGATGTCCAGTCTCGATAATACTACGGCTAGGGATATTTAATGATTAACCTTTATGGATTGATACTGTCTCATATCATCTCAATCCAGTACTAATCATATGGGCTTTCGCCATTATATATCAAAGTAAATAATATTACAAAATGGCAAAACAATTTCATTATTACATAGTTAATTTTGTACAATAATACAATATCATTTACAACAGTGACGCAATGGGACACAATGTCTAACAATCTATCCCCACTTGGCCTATAGCCAGTCACTCAAGCATCTAATACCTGAACTATGTATGTGCGTTCAAAAACTTGCTGAAGAACAGCCTTCGTCAGCTGATCTGCAATGTTGTCATCTGATGTGACCTTCTCGACTTTTACATCGCCACGATGTAATCTCCCGAATCAGATGGTAACGTCGAAGAACATGCTTGGACGTTGATGAGACCTTGGTTCCTTAGCCTGTGCTATAGCCCCGTTATTGTCACAATACAATGGAACGGGCTCAGCTGCTAACGGAACTACTCCTAATCCGATTAGGAACCTTCGGATCCAAACTGCCTCCTTCGCTGCTTCAGATGCAGCGATGTACTCCGCTTCTTTCTGTTGTTGAATCGGCAACAGTATCTTGCTTGGAAAATTTCCAGCTCACTGCTCCGTTATTCAAACAAAAAATGTACCCGGATTGCGACCTGTAGTCATCCTTGTTGGTTTGGAAACTTGGCATCGGTATACCCAGATACCGCAAGTTCTCCACCCTCACTAAAATAAAGAAAGCATCCTTAGTTCGTTTAAGATACTTAAGGATATTCTTAACTGCTATCCAGTGACCTTCACCTGGATCGGCCTGATATAGCGACTGTGTTAGACAGTAATGACCCATAGCGTCACTATTTTGTAAATGATATTGTATTATTGTACAAATTAACTATGT
>SKCR01051523.1:0-15683 GCA_019454045.1 Zanthoxylum bungeanum | reverse complement strand
CCAACTTGAACCCAAATCTGATAAATGCCTTTCGTAGGATATCCTAGGGAAACCAAATGATATTACTTCTATCACCCACAAGAGAACAAAGTATTTGTTGCTCTACAAGCATTTTTCCTTGAGAAGGATTTTATAAATGCAGTGGTCAATGGGAGGAAAGTTGAACTCGATGAAGATCGTAGTGATACTGTTCCTGGCAATGAATCAATGACGGAACAAGAACAACCGTCCGGGATGAGTCTGTACCCACAACTTCACATACACAAGGACCGCGTAGGTCGGAGAGAGTCAGAAAGTACCTGAGAGGTATGGGTTCCTGATCTCACCTCATGTAGACATTAATCTTATTGAGGATATGAGCCGGCTACGTATGAGGAAGCGATACAAAATATCGATTCCACTTTATGGCAAGAAGCCATGAAGTCTGAGATGGATTCCATGTACGCCAACCAAGTTTGGACACTGGTTGATGCACCAGAAGGCGTAAAGCCTATTGGATGCAGATGGATCTTCAAGAAGAAGACCGACATGGATGGCAACGTACAAACGTACAAAGCTAGGCTTGTAGCGAAGGGGTATCGTCAACATATGGTATTGATTATGACGAAACCTTCTCACCCGTTGCCATGATTAAATCCATTCGGATAATGCTTGCAATAGCTGCATATTTCGATTACGAGATATGGCAGATGGACGTTAAAACCGCTTTCCTTAACGGAAACCTTTTGGAGGATGTTTATATGCAACAGCCTGACGGTTTTATCGTACCTAGACTTGCAAACAAGGTTTGTAAGTTAAATCGATCCATTATGGATTGAAGCAAGCAACACGGTCATGGAATCAGCGTTTTGATGAGATCATAAAAGAATATGATTTCGTGCAAAACGCAGATGAGCCTTGTGTATACAAGAAGGTTAGTGGGAGAGCACTTACTTTTATTGTCCTTTATGTCGACGAAGTATTGCTTATAGGCAATGACATTCCCATGCTAACGTCGGTGAAAGCTTGGCTTTCATTAAAATTCTCCATGAAAGATCTGGGAGAAGCAAGCCTTTATTCTTGGAATAAAGATCTACCGGGATAGATCTAGAAAGCTGCTTGGACTCTCCCAGAGTACATACTTTGATAAAGTGTTGAAGCGATTCAACATGGAACAATCCAAGAGGGGATTGGTTCCAATGGTACGTGGTACCTCTCTGTCTAAGGACATGTGTCCTAAGACTCAGGAAGATAGAGACAACATGAGTCGGATACCGTTCGCCTCGGCAGTCGGATCGATCATGTATGCCATGATATGTACACGACCTGATGTCTCATATGCTTTGAGCATGTGCAGTCGCTATCAGGCCGATCCAGGTGAAGGTCACTGGATAGCAGTTAAGAATATCCTTAAGTATCTTAAACGAACTAAGGATGCTTTCTTAATTTATGGAGGAGGAGAACTTGCGGTATCTGGGTATACCGATGCAAGTTTCCAAACCGACAAGGATGACTACAAGTCGCAATCCGAGTACATTTTTTGTTTGAATAACGGAGCAGTGAGCTGGAAATCTTCCAAGCAAGATACTGTTGCCGATTCAACAACAGAAGCGGAGTACATCGCTGCATCTGAAGCAGCAAAGGAGGCAGTTTGGATCCGAAAGTTCCTAATCGGATTAGGAGTAGTTCCGTTAGCAGCTGAGCCCGTTCCATTGTATTGTGACAATAACGGGGCTATAGCACAGGCTAAGGAACCAAGGTCTCATCACGGTCCAAGTATGTTCTTCGACGTTACCATCTGATTCGGGAGATTATACATCGTGGCGATGTAAGGGTCGAGAAGGTCACATCAGATGACAACATTGCAGATCCGCTGACGAAGGCTGTTCTTCAGCAAGTTTTTGAACGACACATACATAGTTCGGGTATTAATGCTGAGTGACTGGCTATAGGCCAAGTGGAGATTGTTAGACATTATGTCCCATAGCGTCACTGTTTGTAAATGATATTGTATTATTGTACAAAATTAACTATGTGATAATGAAATTGCCTTTGCCTTTTTGTAATATTATTTACTTTGATATATAAATGGCGAAAGTCCATATGATTAATACCGGATTGAGATGATATGAGACAGTATCAATCCATAAAGGTTTAATCATTAAATATCCCTAGTCGGAGTATTATCGAGATCGGACATCGATAATGCGGAATAGACTAGTATTGCGCTTGTGCACGTTGTGAGGGCACAACGGCATAGTTCTCATATATTTAAGTATTGGATACTTATGCAAGTGCGATAGGAGGTTTGTTTTTACCGATGGTACGGAAAACAGCTTCGCTCTGGATAGACCCCGCGGAATCCCATTGTTAGTATGTCTGCGTGTCTATGGGAGGCCGCATCAGGGTAGGTGTATATGGTCTTAACCTGAGACTTACATCGCTAGTACTTGCGACAATCGGTAAACTTTGGTTTTGGTGGTTGGGGACCTTAACCGGTTCTGTGTACACCTCTTCTGGGTTTATCGAGAATCGTAGTGTACTGGATGTGATGTCGAGATGGAAGTATCACTTCAGACATATGGAGGTGATGATCACGCAGGACATAGAACTAGTACTCTATAAAAGGTTGCAACCGTCGGGACAATATGACCAGGTCAGGATTGTCCGATTTAAAGAGACTAGTTGCTTGATGTCCAATATATGTTTCGTACGGGGCAGACACATTTCCAGCCCCAGGCCTAACATGTGATCGTCCGATACTGGATCGATGTACGCAATACTACGGTATACTACGCTTGATATAGATCTAATATTCCAGTAAGAATATTTCTGGAGAATTGGGTAGGCATGGCGCTTTGCTAGAAGCCAACCTTGTCTTGTGAATCGGTAAGAACGTAGTACGAGGTACGTACGTGTTCGGATTATCCGACGACCGTATTTACTGCCACATATCCGGAGATCTCTTGGGTCGCTTCCTGAAGATTCACCTATGATATTTGATTCGGACTTAATTAATCTTGGATTAATTGCGGAGAAACTTATCTTGGATAAAGTGCCTTATTTAGAGAGAGAACGATTAATTTAGAATTAATCGATAAAATTATTATATTCGATATAATAATCGAAATTCGATTTCGACGCGAAATTAAAATTAGATTTTAATTCGGGCAAACGAGTTAATTTAGAATTAATTCGTTAGCGACGTAAATAATAATTTCGCTAGGCGCAATTATTTATTTAAATTCGATTTAATTAACGTCGCGACGTAAGTTCGGTATTTCGGAAATATCGAACCGAACGAGTGAGTGCACGTGGGCCCACTTTCATTTGGAAACGTGTGGGGCCCACATGACACATGTCATTATATGCATTATTTAATTGTTAATACATTGCATGGTGATAGTGTACAATACACTCAATGGTTTTGCATGGAGTTTGAGTGTTTGACACTCTAAGCCATTGCATGATTTGTGTCATAAGTTTATTATTAATTTAATAAATATTATGGCATAAATATAAATTGATTTTTGTAAAAAAGATCAATACAACTCTCCCCTCTCTCTCACAATGCCGTGACTTCCATTAGGGCAAAGAAGATTTGATTTTCTTTTCTCCATTTGCTAGCACATTGAAGGATCAAAGGAGGTGATAGGGAAACCATCAAAGAGCTTGGAATACACAAAGCTTGGAGCTTCAACTCTTCTTCCTCCCTTGGCCGAAACTTGAGCTTGGAGATTCAAAGATTTTCTTCATCACTTCTCATCACAAAAGCTTTGTAAGTATGATTCTGCCATACTTCATCTTTTAATATATATTCATTGTTGTATTTCATATGCTTAATCTTTCCTTGGGACATATAATAGAAACCAACATTACATGCTTCAAAGCTCTCGGCCAAGGAGGGATTTTGTGTCCGATTCGGTTTCGATCCAATCGAACCCACAATCGACATTAAATCAACATCCTAAATGATTTCATACACATCCAATGTCACAAAATCAAAATATACCAAGACATTAGGGCAATAAGCAATTCGGCCAACATATAGAATTTAGGGATTTTTGTCCAATTCGAAATGCAATCCAATTCGATTCAAATTAACATCATCCTACATGATTCTAACTTCATCCAATAAATCAAAATCAAAATTCCAAGAATCCAAAATTCACCATCATATTCGGCCAACTCACAAATTTGGGCAAATTGATCCAATCACTTTTCTTGAAATTGATCAAATCAATCATCAATTCAACATATATTAAGCATGCTCAGACATCCAATTTTGTTAAATCATGCTCAAATACAAAATACCCAATTTAAAGCCCTACATTTCATGCTTGAACCTAAGGCTCTTGATGCATTGTTGGTTTAAATCTAGGTCCCAAGATCATACAAGTCATGAAAACATGCGTGAATACACCAACGGAGGTAGCGGAATACTCACATCGATCGGTTGAGTCGATTTGGAGACGATTGAAGGCCAAAAACGCACTGCCTTGGCGCATGAACTGCAGCAGTCCACTGTCTCCAAAAACAGAAATTTGAGATGCGAAACGGAGCTCCTAGCTTCGTTGAACGGATCCCGGCTCATGGTCGAACCTCCCTACCACCTTCGCAAGACTCGTAGTGTGCTAGCACTTGCGTTTTTCACCATGAAAACCCAACTCTTGGTTCCCTTTTGCTCCACTTCCACGGCAGTTCACTGCCAAGAACAGAGCAGAACAGCCCTCCAAGGGCGTGAGAGGAGAGAGCAAAATGAGAGAGAAGAAATATGTTAGTTGTTTGTAAAATTGTTAAGACTTTTACTTATATATTTTCCAAAAATTAACAATTACCATTTGTTTTTCTTTTTCAAAAATCAAAATAAAAGTAATAGTCTCCACCAAACAACATCAACTATTCCAACAACTACCATCACTCAAAGTGACTAGTTGTCTTTTCAATCAATCAATCAATCACATCAATACATCACATCACTCAAAGTGACATTTGATTTGACGCTTGATATGACGAATGATTTGACGCTTGATGCGACTTGCGTTGCCGCACTCGAATTTGAAATACGAATGCGCTCGCAATCACACTCGGGCTCGGGTTCGCTAATTCCAAATTAACGATTTTTCCGTCGCGTCGTAATTAGATGATTACGCCTAGTGAATTCACTATTCACGTCGCTAACGAATTAATTCTAAATTAATTCGTTCGCCCGAATTAAAATCTAATTTTAATTTCGCGTCGAAATCTAATTTCGTTTAATATATCATATATATTAATTTATCGATTAATTCCAAATTAATCATTCTCTCTCTTTGGACGATATTTTATCCTAGATAAAATATCTCCGTTATTAATCCTAGATTAATTTTCTATCTCTTCTATATAATCCCAGATTATTCAAGAGTGCGAGTTGTGCGTCATCGGTGGATTATCGGGAAGCGACCCATGAGATCTCCGGATAAGTTGGCAGTAAATACGGTCGTCGGAGTATCCGAATCACGTACGTACCAAGTACTACGTTCTACCGATTTACGAGACAAGGTCGACTCCTAGCAAAGCACCAAGTCTACCCAATTCTCCGGACATATCCATCTAAGAATATTAAGATCTGTATCAAGCGTAGTATACGATTGTATTGTGTATATCGGCCCAGTATCGGATAGTCACGTGCTAGGCCTGGGGCTGGATAAGTGTCTGCCCCGTACGAAGCACATGTCGGATGTCTGGTAACTAGTCTCTATAATCGGATATACATGACCTTGTCATAATATCCCGATGGCCGCGCAGCACTTAAGAGCACTAATACCGTATCCAGCGTGACATCATCTCCACTATGACTGGAGTGATACTTCCGTCTTGACATCACATCCAATGCACTACGATTCTCAATATACCCGGCATTGGCGTACACAGAACCGGTTAGAGTCCTACACGACCTCAACTAAAGTATATCGATTGTCGTGAGCATTAGCGATGTAAGTCTCAGGTTAAGACTATACACACCTACCTTGATTTCGGCCTCCCATAGAAACATATTCATAATACCAATGGGATTCCGAGGGGTCTATCCAGAGCGAAGCTGTTTCCCGTACCATCGGTGAAACAAAACCTCCTATCGCACTTGCATAAGTATCCAATACATATATATATGAGAACTATGCCGTTGTGCCCTCACAACGCACACAAGTGCAATACTAGCCTATTCCGCATTATCGATGTCCAGTCTCGATAATACTCCGGCTAGGGATATTTAATGATTAATCCTTCGGGGACTGATACTGTCTCATATCATTCTCAGTCCAGGAACTAATCATAGGGACCTCTCTTCATTTATATATCTAAGGTGATCTAATCACAAATGATGAGAGTACAATTTCCTTGTCACATAGTTAATTTGCTACAACAACACAATGATATGTGCAAATTGTGACGCTATGGGTCATTTTGTCCAACAATTTTTGCCACGCGTCGCGATGCGCAATTTCTTCTTGCGTCGAGACGAGCATGCATGCTGGGAGACATGTCAAAGAAGGCTGAATCCACATTAGGGACACGTGTTGGTGAAGGCGCGATGCTTTTGTTTCATTAGGCGCGTCGTGACGTATTGTAAGATCCACGCATCGCGACATTAGTAGTGACATGATGGGACACGTGTTGAGGAAGGCACGGCGCGACGTGATGTAAAAGCCGTGTCGCGACGCAGAAGCTGATTTTCGATTTTTTGCCATTTTTCAGTCTGGTTTGTCCTGTCGAGCTTCCGAGCAGTATTTTACCTAACAAATAACATAAAATAACACAGTAAAAACACTCAAAGCATGACAAAAATAATATTTCACAAATGTGCCAATTTAGAGAGATTAGTGAAACTATAAGTGTAAAATGATTAACTTACCGTATAATAAATATGCACTTTTTAGTGTTCATCACACCCCCAACCAGTTTATTACTAGTCCCTAGTAATTCAAGCGGAATTTGAAAAGAAAAATTATTATCTAAGTCAACAATTATTTTCTTTCTTTCTAAATGATCAATAAATAACTTCTCATGTACTTTTTACCATTCTTTCATGTACTCATAAAACAAGGTATTAATCAATATATTATGCCCACAATATCACAAGTATTTGTTGAAAAGAGAGTAATATTTTTATTTTAAAATTATATTATAGTTTCCACATTTTTGCAGTGAAAGTTTATTTATAAACATATCTTCAATCCATGTATCGAACATTGGGCCAGTGACTCCCAAACCAGTTGGTTTTAGGGCACTAGATGTTAAGACACCCCTATGGACTTAATTGCTCGGACCTCAGATATAAAGTGTCCAAAACATATCTTCAATCTATGTATCGAAATTTGGGCCAGTGACAATCCCAAATCAGTTGTTTTTAGGGAAGTAGGTGTTAAGACACCCCTACGGACTTAATTGCTCGGATCTCAGATAAAAAGTGTATGATTCCCTTAAGCTTTCTTTTTAACCCATGTAACGAGCTTTGGGCCAGTAATTCCCAGACCAGTTGGCCTTAGGGTACCAAGTTTTAAGACACTCATATGGACTTAATTGCTCGAGTTAAAAAGGCTACGAAAAAAAACTTAATTCAATTTTTTTAATAAAAATTCCACTGCTCATAGGTGTTACCTCCAACAAACTAGAGAACTGAATATTACAGAATTTTCACTTACCACCCATGATCATATGTTACCATATTGTTGATAATATTTGTCAGATGAGCATATAAAGATCAAATTTAATCAATATTATGGAGAATTCATAAATTTGAATGATTCAAAAAAAATGAACGGTAAATAACTTGTTACGAATTAAATTGAGATGCGTCTCAGGAGTGAAAACGCCTTACACAGCCACCTCTAGACAATAATTCCACTTGGTTTAGAAAACAAACTTGTTGTTATTTTGTGTGTATATGTATGGATATATATTCTTACACACAAAATAACAACAAAAAGAAAAATTTTGAAAAAAATACATCAATTAAACATGAAATTTACATGAAAATTATCTAGTAAACTATCTTCTCCCCCAACAAAAATGAGACATTGTCCCCAATGTTTAAAGAAAGAAAAGAAAAGTTTTAGAAGATATCACCTGGTTATTGCGGAATTGATAGTTACAACTAAAGATTACAGATTAAGATCCAGGTTTACTTTGCGCTTTTTACCACGGTCGTTACCGGACTAGTTCAACTTGGAAAGAATAGGGTCGATTCTTGGTTCATAAGCTAAGAGTTGGTCAATTAAATCATCAATTGTTCTTGCAGTTAGGAAGATATCTCTTACCGATTTTGAAATAAACCATTTCTTTTGGCATCTTCAAGAAATACAAAAAGAAAATGGAAAAATCCATAAACATTAAATTGCCCAATAGGTTTTTGGTGAATATTTAAGTTTGCCAATGACGCAACAATGAATATTTCTTCCAACATTCCGAGCCCAACTGGTAAACCAATGAAAACATCAGCATGATTGATCATTTCAGTGAGTCTATCAGACATACCTGGGACAATACATCATTCTCCATTAAATTTTTCGATGATGTGGCTTTCTGTTAAAGGTTTTGGAATGATCCTCAAAACTTGACTTCCACATTCTTGTACATCTTTTGAAATACACCCCATCAATCCAAGATTGCCACCACCATATACTAATTGCATGTTTCTGTTTTCTATAGCTCTACCCAATTCTCTTGCACCCTCAATAAATTTCGGTTTAGTTCCGGAGCTAGTTCCATAAAACAAACAGATATAAGTGAATCGTCGTTCTAAAGTTATCTCCAGTTGTGCTATCTCTCTTAGCTAAACATGTTGAAGAAAGGAAAATGATGAGCTGAATTTATACATCCTGAAAAGGGTGAGTAAGAAATTCACTAATATCTGCAAAATGATAATTATCAGAAAAATAGATCGTGAACAAAAAGGTTAGATACTATCGGCAAAATTAAATCAAAATAGTAATTTAAATTAAAGGAAATCAATGCAATAATATATATTGGTAGTTATGATTGTGGCTCATATCTTCCTCTGGTTTTACGTCCAGTAACGGCTTGAACGCCCTCTATGGGTCGGGGATAGGCTTCCTATCCAATTTTCTTATAAATTGCAAACATGGTATTTTAAAGTTAGATTCCCGAGACTGTATGATTGTCTTTCTTATGAAATTGTGCGTATAATCTGAGAATTTCACGATGAACATATCCACTAGGATGCGTCTCAAGAGTTAATGATATATTATCAGAAGACTCCTTACTCAGTCCATCCCTAATGAATTGTATTTTATCCTCGTGATTATCAGACACCATTCCTAAAGAACGACAACGAGTGTTGCTGACCGGCATAAACACACATGTATAATGCAAGCGCACGTATCGTTCAAGTAGTATAAAAATATCGATCCCACGAGGACTTAATATCTAATCTATTAATTTTATGAGGTCAAATGATTACTAGTATCTAACAGGTTGTTTGATTGTTTTGAAATTGTGACGATTCTAAATTTAAAAACAAGTAAATAAAATTATTCGAAATTAGGTTTTAAGAAAATTCAATATTAAAAACTATCTAGGGTTGTGATTTCTTCCAATATCATTTTAAAGATGAAGTGGTTATCTTAAAGTTGGGTAATATATTGATTTATTAACCTGGAACACTAAATTATGTGTAAGCCTCTATCGATGGTCAGACACAAATACCCAGTTTAACCCAATTGAATCATATGTCTATGTCAACCAAATTATATGGATTCATTAAGTTTAAGTTCCAATTATGGCTACCCCCGCCCGACAGGTATATTCCTATCCTGTAAGGAAATCTATTAAAGGGTTATATATCCTCAAGGAAGATCGTGGGCTATTGAGTCTAAGGCTGAAACCTAAAATTCCTATGTCTAGTTCATTTTAGATTTACCAGATCAATTTTATTAATGGCCAGTTAATGAAAAAGCATTAAGTTTAAGACTCAATAAATAAACCTTTATATTACCCAAGCTATAATCTAACCCTTATAAAACGGTGATATTGGATTTCATCACAACCCCAGATAACTAATTTAGTTACAACAATAACTAGGGCTAGTAAGAACTTGAAAATAAAAGACATAAAGTAAAAATGCGGTAAAGTAAATACTGAAAAGTAAATTACAATAAAATAAAATGCTAAGGTAAAAGGAATTACTTTTACTACTACTAATTTAGATATCTCCCATAAAATAATATATAAACTTGTGATTCTTTTTCCAACCAGCCATATAGGCGGTAACCTGATTAAGTCAAATTAAGTCCAACCAGCCATAAAGGCGGAACCAAAATTAAATTACTAACCGACCAATCTGGCGGTATCCTTTATTAGTCAGGTTTAAATCAGATTAAAATGAATTACCAGTTGACCAATCTGGCGGTATCATTTTTATGTCAATATTTTAAATAGTGAATATATTATTTGTAAGGGAGATTAATCTAAATAGTAACAGTAAAAGAATTACCTTTCACCCTAGCTGGGGGAGTTACCTCCTCATGGTAAATAATAAAAACTGTAAAAAGTAAAAAGTAAAAATTAAATTACTATATTAACAAAACGTAATTAAAATTAATTACAAAACTAAAAACTAAAAAACTAAAAATTAAAAGAAAGTAGAGAGAGAAACTCTCTATTTAGAAAGATTATAAGAGAGAGAGTGGTGCACTGAATTCTGAAATCTCGAGCTCAATTTATAGGCCTCGGTAGGCTTCCAGCGTCACGACGCCAGGGCCCTCAGCGTCGCTACGCCCGATTTTGTCGACGTGGCACGCTCTGGTTCGCCTGTTTGAAGATTCTGGATAAGCTGATAAGGTGACACGTGGCGGCTTCTGATTGGTCACTGAGATTCTTATCCCCCACGTGTCAGATAAGGATTAGATACTCAATTATTGATGCTGACGTGGCGATGACGTGGCGGTGACATGGCGACACGTGGGAAAGAGACTGCGACACCATAGAATTGCGACACGTGGCACTTCCTGATTGGCTGATGATGATGTGCCACGACACGTGGCAATGTTGACCTGTTGACTTACTGACGTGGCTGATGACATGGAGACACGTAGGATGACATGTGGCACACGTGGCGATGATGACTATCGGCACCGTAGGATGCTGACATGTGGCACGGCGCATATTAGTAGATTGGTTGTGATGGTGACACATGGCACGGCGCATTTTAGCAAAGTCAAACTTTTCTCAGATTTTGATTTGTGGACCCGGTGCACGTTAGCACTGTTCGTGCATTTTAGACGTCGCGACACTGAAGGCTTGGCGTCGCGACGCGCTAAAGACCAAAATATCCCTGTTGACGTATTTTTGTCTGTTTTTGCCCCAAATTGCCTCCAATGCTTTCCAAACTTTATTTATCTGCAAAATAACATAAAATACATCAAAACGTTCACAAAACTGGAGAAACTATACAAAATATTAGGTTAAATGAGTGGGAAATAGTGATAGATTTACCACTCATCACACCCCCAAACCTAACATTTTGCTAGTCCTCGAGCAAAACATAGAGTAAAATAACATGAAAATAAATTAACTAAGCCACTTTCGTAGGGATCACGATTGCATTTACATATGCAACAAGCCTTTAAACCCCTAGGTGTCCCTAATGGACGAGTTGTAGTCTCGTGAGGGTTTACACCAATGATACCCACAAACATTTTACAAAAGTAAAAAGTAATAAAAACTAATGCACACAAAAGCAAAAAGACAAGCGAAAAGAGAATAAAGATGTTAGTGACTAATCAGGTGAAACTTCTACTCAAAGTTACTAGTTGTTTTGTTTTATTCTAAATTACTGAATAAGTAAATTCTCCGATTATATTTACCATTCTCCATATACAAGCCAACAAAATATTAATCAACTCATTTTTGCCCACAACAGTCATAAGTGCAGTTGATAAGAGATTAATATTTTTGTCCTAAAGTTATATCAGATTTCACACCTTTTTGCAGCAATGGAATAATTTTTCAGTTTTTCTGATTTTTTTTCTTGATTTTTTTTCTCTATTTTTTTTTATTTATATCCAATATCTTCCATCTATGTAACGAGTTTTGGGTCGGTGGCTCCCAAACCAGTTGGCTTTAGGGCACCAGGTGTTAAGACACCCCTACGGACTTAATTACTCAAATTTCAGATATATATATTTTTGCAGCATCTTTGATCCATGTAGCGAGCTTTGGGCCAGTGACTCCCAAACCAGTTGGTTTTAGGGCACTAGGTGTTAAAACACCCTTACAGACTTAATAACTCGGATCTCGGATTTTTTTTTACTCCACTGCTTTTTTGAGATGCTTCCTCCAATTAAACTAGAGCACTGAATATTACAAACTTTTCAATTTTAACTCATGTCCGTATGTTACTATATATGTTGATAATACCTGTCAACTGAGCATATGAAGATCCATTTTAGTCCGTTTTAAGGAGAATTCACAAATTAAATAATTCAAAATGAAATAAACAAAAATTAACTTGTTTCGAAATAGGTTTGAGATACGTCTCAGGTGTGGAAACTCCTTACTCAGCTATCTCTACCAATTTCACCTTTTTAGTCAAAATAAAAACACAAAAACACAAAATATTTTTGTAATTTTTGAAAATTTTTCAATTTTTTTGTATTTTTCGAAAAATTTTGGACCTAAAATTAAAAACAACACACAAACTAAAAAAACAAAATACTGATCAACTAATTCCCTCCCCCAAACCTAAATGAGACATTGTCCCCATGTCTTAAACAGTAAAAAGGAGAGTAAGAAGGTCGTACCTGGTTAGCTGAAAATCTACAGGAAATAAAGGTTAAGATCCAGATTAATCCGACGCCTCTTACCACGATCGTCCTCGGACCAATTTATCTTTGAAAGGATAGGGTCAACTTGTGGTTCATAGGCTATGAGTTGGTCTATTAGATCCGGAGCAGTTCTGGCAGTAAAGAGGAGTTCTTTCAAAGGTTTTGACACGAACCCATTTCTCCGGGCATCATCAAGAAACACACAAAGAAAATCATAAAATCCATCAACGTTGTACAGCCCAATTGGTTTCTGGTGTATGTTCAGGTTCGCCCAAGATAACACAATAAAAATTTCCTCCAATGTACCCAAGCCACCTGGCAAAGCGATAAAAGCATCAGCACGGTTAATCATTTCTACCAGTCGTTCAGACATACCTGGCACGATCAGTTCCTCTCCGTTTGATGATCCAATAAGATTTGCCTCTGCCAAGGGTTTTGGGATGATTCCCAAAACATGACTGCCTCCTTCCTGTACAGCCTTTGAAACGATCCCCATAAGTCCGAGATTGCCTCCACCATATATTAAGTCCATATTCCTTGCAGCTAAGACTCGACCCAATTCATGTGCTGCCTCTACGTATTGTGGCTTAGTACCAATACTAGTACCGTAAAACACACAGATGTTCTCAATTCGTCTTCTTGAAGTGGCTTCCATTTTTTATGTATTTCTTTCTCAACTCGGGATGCCTTCAAAAGTGCAATGACGGGCTGAATTTATAGTACCTGAAAAGGATGAGTAAAAATAGCACAAGTATCTTCCAGAGGATGATTATTAGCGAATTAATATCGTGATAGTCAAAAAGGTCTGGATCCTGTCGGAGAAAATAAAAGAAAACAACAAAACAAATCACAATTATTAAGAAAAGACAAAGAAATATAATATTTACAAGAAAAGTAACGGCTTGATTGACGTCTATGCGTCAGGGACAAGCTTCCCATCCAATTTTCTTCTAAATTGGCAAACAGGGTCTTTTTGAGTCAGATTCCCGAGACTTAACTGTTGTCTTTCTTTTTGGAATTGTGTATGTAATTTGCGAATGGCTATGTGAACATATCCACTGGGATGCGTCTCAAGAGTTAAAGATATATCATCTAAAGACTCCTTACTCAAGCCATCCCTAATGAATTTAATTTTATCTTCGCGATTATCAGACACCATTCCAAAGAACGACAACGAGTGTTGCAATTAAATCGTGCACATTTGAAACAAACACCCATTTGCTTATCTACGTTTCTTTGCATAGGTGCTTCTTCCAAAACCAGGCAGATGTGAAATAAAAGAGTCAGAAGACTCACTGCCAATCGGACTCGTGCTTCAATTACCCAACGAATATCATTAGGAATACCATGGATTGTCAATAACCTCATCCGTTCCAAGCGAGCTTTGTATACTTTCATCAGAGTTTTGAGGGAGAGAAGGAAATTGCTTGCGAAGATTTGCGAGAGCTTCTTCCATCTTGAAATGACTAAACCTGCAAAAATTAAACACACAAAAATAAAACACCACCAAATCACAATATATACACAAATTGCATGGGTTGCCTCCCTACTAGCGCTAAGTTTAAAGTCGTCAGCCAGACTTGACTTCTCGAACATTAAGCTGGATCTGAAAGTGTAACACTTTCTTTTTGTCGCTCAAATGATTCTCCCCAGTAGTGCTTGACACGCTTGTTTTTAACCTTGAAAGTTTTGTTAGCGTCAGGATCATGTATCTCAACAGCTCTATTTGGTAAAACTTTGGTGATCACAAATGGACCTGACCACCGTGATTTTGGCTTCCATGGGAAGAATTTCACCCTTGATTTGTTTAACAGTACCTTCTGCCCTGGTTCCAGTTGTATGCGCACTAACTTCTCATCATGTCTTTTCTTGCCATTTTCTTTGTACAATTTGGCATCCTCAAAAGGCTGATTGTGAAATTCCTCAATTTGTTGAGTAGGTGGAACTTTTTCTCTTCTGTTGCTTGTAGTGCAAGAATTGGCTCCTTCAGTACAAAAGATGCTTTATCTTTAGGCTTTACAGGCAATTGACATGTTTTAAGTTTGTCAGTAGAACTTTGTCTTTCATCAGAGTTCTGAATGGTACTGTGTATCACATCGAGTTTGAAACATTCCTCATTCTTTTCATCATCTGGGAAATTCATGGCCTTGAAAACATTGAATGTTATTTCTTGGTATTGTACCCTCATAGTTAATTCTCCTTTTTGTACATCAATAATGGTTCGACCTGTAGCCAAGAATGGTCTCCCGAGGATGATTGGCACGTCTGCGTCTTCCTTCATATCAAGGAAAATAAAATCTGCTGGGAAAATGAATTTGTCAACCTTGACCAGCACATCTTCAACTACACCTCTCGGAAATACGAGCGTTCTATCAGTAAGTTGCAGTGAGACTGAAGTTGGCATTGTTTCTCCAATCTGTAATTTCCTGAAAATAGAAAAAGGCATCAAGTTAACACTTGCACCTAAATCACATAAAGCCTTACCAAAGTTATGTTCTCATATGACGCAAGGAACAGTGAAACTACCATGATCTTTCAACTTCGGGGGAAGTTTCCTCTGAATGATGGCACTGCATTCTTCTGTTAATGCTACTATCTCGTAATCTCCCAATCTCCGTTTTCGTGAAAGAATATCTTTCATGAATTTGGCATATGTGGGCATTTGTTCCAACGCTTCGGCAAATGGAATGTTGATATGCAGCTTTTTGAAGATCTTCAGGAACCGGGAAAATTGCTTGTCCAATTTGTTCTTTTGAAGACGTTGTGGAAAATGTGGAGGTGGAGTGATCTGTTCTTTTTCTTTGCTTATTTTTCCTCCATCTGTTGCTTTGTTTCTTTTGGAATTTCCTCAGCACTGTTTTGGCTCCAACATCTTTGTTG
>SKCR01051522.1:0-15558 GCA_019454045.1 Zanthoxylum bungeanum | reverse complement strand
CTCAAATATATAACATGACAAATAAATAGCTCAAACTGATTTGATCAGTTAAGAAACTAATTGTGGCATTGTTGTCTGGGATACAAACAAACAAGACTCGTATATCCACACTTTCGAAGAGTGGGTACTTGGACTGTTTTGATTCTATTCAAAAAAAGTCTATGAATCTAGTTTATTAAGCAAAGTGCTTAAAACACTATTTACTTGGTAAAAGTGTAAATGTCACTGATCTATTAACCCTAGTTCATAGTGAAGCAAGTGGGCCCATGTCTAGCTAGGCTAGAAGTGGATATGAATATTACGTGACCTATACGGATGTGGCATCGCGTAATGGTTGTGTGTTTCTTTTGAAGAACACAGATCGGAAACTTTTATAGTTTCGACACAAAATAGACAAACAGATCTGCTATAGTATTATACCGTCACGGTAAAACCGTAATGGAAAATACTTAAGCAATAAGTTTCTCGTATACTTGAAAGAGTATAGTATTCTTTCAATGAGGACTCCTCCCAGAACACGTCAGTTTGACGGTGTGTCCGAACAGGATTAACCGAATTTTGTTGGACATAATAAGGTTAATCACGAGTCGCTCTGAGCTATCATTTCCTTCAACGGATAAGCTTTAAACAGTGCAAGAACTTATTTTGAATAAGGTTCCATAATAATCTGTTTGACAGATATCATATTAGATATGAACAGAAAGAAACCGGGTTTCTCATTCCTGACCATTTGGGTATGCTTGGCATATGTTTGGATGATACCAAACTAAAACCCAAATAGGATAAGTGCCAATTGTAGGATATCCTAGGGATACCATAAGTATTGTACTTATATACCTCACATGAGAACAATTAGATTGTTGTTCACCATGCGGTTTTCCTAAGAGGAATACCGATATGCAGTGGTAAGTGGGAGGATAGTATAACTCGATGAAAATGGGAGTAATACTGATCAAGGTACCAAATCATAATGGAACATATATAGTTCATCAATGATGAAACTATACCATTAATCTTCGAATACACGAGCATGGGTTCTTGGAATTATCGTTTTGATGCAATCATAATGGTATATGATTTAATTCAAAATGAAAATGATTCTTGTGTAAATAAGAGGGTTAGTGGGAGCACACTGACAGTGGCTGTCCTATAAAATAATGATAATATGTCATTTCTTGCAAATGAAATTCCCATAAAACATATATCGGCGAAAGCTTAGCTTTCGAAGTACTCTCCGTGGAACCGTACATTGAAAAATGTACTAGACCTGGTGTATCATAAGCTTTGAGCATATGGATTCACAAACAGGCTAATCCGAGTGATAGTCACTGGATTGATGTTAGAAACAACCGTTAGTATCTTAGAGAACTAAGGATTCTGTCTTAGTCTATGGAGAAGGAGAACTTGAAGTGACTGGGATCACTGTAGTAAGTTTCCTATAACCGATAAAGACGACTAAAAGTCGCAAACGGTACTATACAGTTTGAATAACGATGCAGTAAGCTGGAGATCTTCCAAACAAGATACTGTTACCGAATAAACAATAAATGCGGGTTAATTGCAGCAGCTGAGGTAGCAATAGAAGTCATTTGGGTCGATACATATCTAATTAGATTAGATATAGTTCTGTTAGCAGCTGAGCTAGGCATCAGCACAGGCTAAAGAATTAATGGTCTCATCAACGATCCAAATACATACTTACATGTTCATCTGATTCGTTCGGATCATACATAGTGGCGATGTGATGATCGAATAAATCACATCAAGATGATATTCATGCAAATCCGCTGACGAAAGATTTTCTCAACAGTTTGAGCCAACCGTACATAGTTCGGGTGTTAGACACTCGAGTGACTGGCTATAGGCCAAGTGGGAGATTGTTGGACAATTATGACCCATAGCGTCACTATTTGTACAGATCACGGTGTTGTTGTACAAATTAACTATGTAACATAGGAGATTGCACTCGTATCATTTGTGATTAGATCACCTAGATATATAAATGATAAGAGGTCCCTATGATTTGTTCCTGGATGGAGAATGATATGAGACAGTATCAGTCCATGAAGGATAAATCATTAAACATCCCTAGTCAGAGCATTATCGAGATTGGACATCGATAAATGCGTAAAAGACTAGTATTACACTTGTGCGCGTTTGTGAGAGCACAACGGCATAGTTCTCATATATTTGGGTATTGGATACTCATGCAAGTGTAATAGGAGGTTGTGTTTCACCGATGGTACGGGAAACAGCTTCGCTCTGGATTAGACCCCCTCGAAATTCCATTGGTAGTATGACTATGTGTCTATGGAAGTTCGAAATCAGGGTAGGTGTATTTGGTCTTAACCTGAGACTTGCACCGCCAATACTTGAGACAATCAATATACTTTGGTTGCGGTCGTCCAGGGCTTTAACCGGTTCTGTGTACGCCAATATTGGGTATATTGAGAATCGTAGTGTGTTGGGTGTGATGTCAAGACGGAAGTGTCACTCCAGTCATATGGAGTTGATGATCACGCAGGGATACAGAACTCGTTCTCTCTATAAGGTTGCAACCGTCGGGATAATATGACTTGGTCATGATTATCCGATTTTAAAGAGACTAGTTGCTTGTTATCCGATATATGCTTCGTACGGGGCGGACACTCTACCAGCCCTAGGCCTTGCATGTGATCATCCGATACTGGACAGAAATACGCAATACTACGGTATACTACGCTTGATATAGATCCTTATTCCTGTAAGGATATTTTCGGAGAATTGGGTAGGCATGGTGCTTTGCTAGAAGCCAACCTTGTCTTGTAAATCGGTAAAACGTAGTACTTGGTACTTACGTGTTCGGATAGTCCGATGACCGATTTGACTGCCAACATATCCGGGGATCTCATGGGTCGCTTTCCAAAGATTCACTGATGACGTATGACTCGCACTTTTAATTAATCTGGGATTAATTGCGGAGATATTTTATCTAGGATAAAATGTCGATTAAAGAGAGAGAAATATTAATTTGGAATTAATCGAGGAATTAATATATTTGATATATTAAACGAAATTGGATTTCGACGCGGAATTAAAATTAGATTTTAATTCGGGCGAACGAATTAATTTAGAATTAATTCGTTAGCGACGTGAATAATGATTTCACTTGGCGTAATTATTTAATTACGACGCAACGGAAAATTCATTAATTTGGAATTAGCGAACCCGAGCCAGAGATTATTTGCGAGCGCATTCGTATTTGGAATTCGAGTGCGGCACGTCAAATCAAGCGTCAACTCGCTAATCGCATCTAGCGTCACATCAAGCGTCAAATCATGTCACTTTGAGTGATGTGATAATTGATTGGATTGATTGATTGATGTGACAATTGATTGGATTAATAAAGTGATGTGATGTGACTTGATGTAATAAAGTGATGTGTGTGGTTGGGAATTAAACCCAAATGTGTTTGAAATGAATTTCAAATGAAATTCAAGTGCATTTGATGCATTAATCAACAAAAAAACCGTATAAGCAAAGTAGATTTACTTTCCCTCCTATCTCTCCTATTCTTCCTTCTCTCCATCACACGCCATTTTCTCTTTCTCAAAGGCAGTGAACTGCCGAATTTTACAAAAGAAAATGGGGGAAGCAAGTGTGTTTTGTGGCAAAACAAGAGTGCTAGCACACTCCGGGATCATGCCAAGGTGATAAGGGAAGTATACCCATGAGCCGGGAAGCCAAATGATGAAGCTTGGAGCTTCAAATCTTGAAGACAAGGGACGAAATTCACTATTCACAGCAGCCCACTGCCTTGAAAAAGTGAGCAGAATTCGATTTTTTGTTGCCCAAATTGTCGCTCAACCGCTCGATGTAAGTATTCCGCACTTCCGTCGTTGTATTCACTTATGATTCATGCTTGAGTTTTGATCTTGGGACCTTTAAAAACTCCAACATTTTCTGCACCTCCTATGATTGTATTTACACTTGTTTCATGCTTTATTTATGATCTTGGGAACCTTAGAGGAAACCAACAATGGTATCTTGAGCCTTTGGAAGCATGAAATTGATTTTAGGGTTAAAATTGGGCAAAACAAATTTGGGCATGATTTAATGAAATTGGATGAATTAGTATGCTTAAATGTTGTTGAATTGATGATTGATTGGATCAATTTGATGAAAAAATATTTGGAACAATTTTCCCCAATTTTGGTGTGTTGGCCGAAAATTAGGAACCCTAAATTGTCTTAGAATTTTTATTTTTTGATTCATTGGATGAGTTGGAAATGATTGGAAATGTTGATTTAATGTCGATTGTGGATTTAATTGGATTGAAACCGAATCAGACATAAATAACCCCAATTGGCCGAGACTTTAAATGCATGTAATAGGTTTGATTTTTGATAAATTATGTTGGACATGATTTAATGTTGGAGAGCATGATTAATTAGGCTAATTTATTTTTTGGAAATATTGATTAGGGTAATTAATTATGCTATACGCTTTAGGTTAATTAAATGTGAAATTGGATTTTTATGTTTAATTAAATTGGGCCTTAAAATTGGATTTGGGCTTTAATATTGTAAATGGGCTTATTGGGCTTTGTTGTACAAAGTTGGATTTAGGCAAAATTAGTTGGATCCAATTAGGTCCAAAACCGCTTCCATAAAGCTCAAATACAACTTAATGGACCTTTAAGTTTTAATTGAGCCTAATGGGCCTAAATTGATTTCTAGGCTTATGGGGTAATTCCCGGATTGGATTTTGGTTATTCGGTTTGACCCGAGTTGACCAAAAATCCATGCCTTAAGAAATTAATTAAAAGCCCATTGGACTTTAATTGAATTGACGTTGGACGTTAATCGGGCTTTGAGACCTATAACGATTAAATTTGGAATTTAAGTCGTAAAAGGTTTATTATTAAAGTGTAGTATTTAATTTGGAATTAAATAGTGAATTAGAATTGAATGCGTATTAAATTGGATTTAATGATGTAGTTTAATTTAATTCGAGAATTCGTACTTTGAGTACTTATTCGCAAATGAGTTTTACTCGAGTAAAATCAAATCGTTGTTTGAACATTGGATAGTCACTAATTATCAGATTAATTAATTTGATTAGATTGATTGATAACATGCTTGTGTGAATACGTGGTTGCGATGCATGAATAATGTATATCAGATGGATATTAGATGGGTGTGATAATTTTAGAATTATTGTCATAAATTTGATTTATTAATTGGACATGCGTGTCCAGCCTTATACCTCTTTATTCTTTGTATTCTCTTCTCACATATTCCCCTCAATGTAAATGAGGTTTCTTTAAAAGTGTAGTATAACAGGTAGAAGTAAATACATGTGCTAGCTGGAGAGAGAAAGTGAGTGATTTGATCTAGGATCAATGTGTAAAGTATCCATCCGCATATCATTATTATTTTTTTCATATGCGCTTTATTATGTGATTAGAATGCATGTTTAAGGGTGTATGATGATGAGACCTTAACAAAGATAATAAATTGGTTGTCAATTTGCATGCGAAAAACCCTCAAATTATATTAAGCGTCTTT
The DNA here is from genome assembly GCA_019454045.1 of Zanthoxylum bungeanum. Classification (NCBI taxonomy): domain Eukaryota; kingdom Viridiplantae; phylum Streptophyta; class Magnoliopsida; order Sapindales; family Rutaceae; genus Zanthoxylum; species Zanthoxylum bungeanum. The sequence goes on along the minus strand of SKCR01051522.1, from coordinate 10,009 downwards.
CCTTCCATTGAGTGATTCTCACTCAAGATCCGAGACTGGCATTGGCTTGTTGGCCAAAGTCAAGGCCTTTTGTCCATCGAGGATGTGTTTGAATCATGAGAGCTTTGTTCCATATTGGTGTCTTGTCCAAGTTGTGGTTTGTTGGCCAAAGTCAAGACCACTTCTTGTCCATCGACATTGATTACGAAGCTTTCCATGGTCAATGGGTCGCGCTTAACTGGGATCACTAAGTTTGTTGTGCCAAAGCCAAAGCTTAGTTGATTCAGAGGAAAAAGGTTTGGTAATACATTGGATGTATTGGCATATATAAGATATATGTTTCGGACTTGGATGTCCCCCTACCGGATCTAGGAATTGTATTGGATCCAATTGATCTTAGAGATCTACCTAGTTAATTATCATATAATTTGTTGGCCAAAGTCAAGATTGTGTGATATTTAACAGGATCCTAGCCCGCTAGGAAACACGGTTTCCCGAGTACTCGACAGAGGGTTAGACGCTCGCCAAAAAATAGTGGGAGGCAAGAATTGAATTTGCAATATTTGTTTAATTACTTGCCATACGCGCTCAAACAAATATCATTCGTCATATAAATTAAATGTTAGTTGGACTAATATTTAAATCGTTGTACTAATTAATAGTTGGACTGTATTCAAATTATTCATTTATAGTTGATTTTATAATTAGATTATAGTAATCATTATAATTGATTTTAATCTATTAAATTATAGTTGATTAAATAGTTGGACTATTGTAATCATTATAATAAATAGTACCCAAATCATTGATTAAATAGTTGAAATATTAGAATCAAGATAAATGAAAGATTAATGTTTAAAACATAATCATGGGTGAAAATGTATTTAAACGACTATATTTTTCAAATTGGGAATAAAGTTTCATGATGGTTCTGGAAACTAATAAGTTACTTTATTTGATAAAATAACATATTATGCCTTAAGCCCGGAGTTAAGCAAATAGTCGAGCATAATCTTTGGAAGATTTATGTGATGATAACTTTAGTGCTTAATCCATTAAGCTTGTCGCAGTAGACTCCTTAATTTCTGAATCAAAACTAAGGATTAGATCCTTAAATTATGATACTGAAATTGAAGGATCTTCATAAATCTATACTAAGATTTTAGAAGTACTAAAATTGCAATAATAACTCTTGGAGAGTTAATGACTATTCTCAATGAGATAAAGTCAAACTTTGCAATTAGGCAAGTAGCAAGGCGCACCTTACTTCGATATTCTACATGGCCAAGGCTTGGCCAAAGGCTATTGGAATGTTGAAAAAAAGGGCAAAGGCAATATCATTATAATCTTCTGGGAAGATAAAGGACATATCCCAAAATGTCTGCTTAAATTGTGGCAAACGGGACCGCGGAAGCGTGACTGCCGTTTGGACAAAGCAAACATGAAAGAATTGATGAACGAGCAAGGCTCTGACTTCAACTTTGTTTGTCAATATTATGTTCACTACTAGTATTGAAATTGGATTTCAAATACTTAGTATGGTACATAAAAATATATGTATTGATGTTCAGAATCTGTTTTGAACAGGATACTGACTTCCATAGAGATTAATCTATGTAATGAAGACGGGACGAGAGTCGCTGTTTTAACCGTAGATATCTAAGTTTAGGAACTACCTTCGGGTGTGTGTTGGACAAAATGACCCATAGCGTCACTATTTGCACAGAACATTGTGTTGTTGTAGCAAATTAACTATGTAACAAGGAAATTGCACTCTCATCATTTGTGATTAGATCACCATAGATATATAAATGAAGAGAGGTCCCTATGATTAGTTCCTGGACTGAGAATGATATGAGACAGTATCAGTCCCCGAAGGATTAATCATTAAATATCCCTAGCCAGAGTATTATCGAGACTGGACATCGAAAATGCGGAATAGGCTAGTATTGCACTTGTGTGCGTTGTGAGGGCACAACGGCATAGTTCTCATATATATAAGTATTGGATACTTATACAAGTGCGATAGGATGTCGTGTTTCACCGATGGTACGGGAAACAGCTTCGCTCTGGATAGACCCCTCGGAATCCCATTGGTATTATGACTATGTGTCTATGGGAGACCGAAATCAAGGTAGGTGTGTATAGTCTTAACCTGAGACTTGCATCGCTAATACATACGATAATCGATAAACTTTGGTCTTGGTGGTATGGGGCTTTGACCGGTTCTGTGTACACCACTTCTGGGTTTATGAGAGAGTCGTAGTGTATTGGGTGTGATGTCGAGACGGAAGTATCACTCCAGTCATAGTGGAGATGATGTCACGCAGGATACGGTATTAGTGCTCTTAAGTGATGCGCATCCAATCGTGATATTATGACCAGGTCATGAATATCCGATTATAGAGACTAGTTACCAGACATCCGATATGTGTTTCGGACGGGGCAGACACTTATCCAGCCCTAGCCCTAGCACGTGACTATCCGATATTGGGCCGATACGCACAATACAATTGTATACTACGATTGATATAGATCTAAATATTCTTAAATGGATATGTCCGGAGAATTGGGATGACTTGGTGCTTTGCTAGGAGTCGACCTTGTCTCGTAAATCAGTCGAAACGTAGTACTTGGTACGTACGTGATTCGGATACTCCGACGACCGTATTTACTGCCAACTTATCCGGGGATCTCATGGGTCGCTTCCCGATAATCCACCGATGACGCACAACTCGCACTCTTGAATAATCTGGGATTATATAGAAGAGAGAGAAAATTAATCTAGGATTAATTACGGAGATATTTTATCTAGGATAAAATATCGTCTAGAGAGAGATAACGATTAATTTGGAATTAATCGGTAAATTAATATATTCGATATATTAAACGAAATTAGATTTCGACGCGGAATTAAAATTAGATTTTAATTCGGGCGAACGAATTAATTTAGAATTAATTCGTTAGCGACATGAATAGTGAATTCGCTAGGCGTAATCATTTAATTACGACGCGACGGAAAAATCGTTAATTTGGAATTAGCGAACCCGAGCCCGAGTGTGATTGCGAGCGCATTCGTATTTAGAATTCGAGTGCGGCGACGCAAGTCACATCAAGCGTCAAATCAAACGTCAAGTCATTCATCACATCAAGCGTCAAATCAAATGTCACTTTGAGTGATGTGATTGATTGATGTGATTGATTGATTGAAAGACATGACTTAAAGTTGACATGACTTAAAGTTGATGTGAATAGTGATGGACATGATGTGCATAGTGATTTGCTTTTATGGTTTGACTTTTAAAAGCAAATGAAATGCAAATTAAAGTGAAATGCATTTGAAATTCATGAAAGTGTATAAGATACACTTGAAATTAAAATGCAAACAACTTTAACCATTACACAAAATCTCTTCTCTCTCATTCTCTCTTTTTGCTCACGCCAAACACAAAAATTGTGGACTGTTTTGGAAGCAAAAACCGTGAGCTAGGGAAGCAAGAGTTGGGGTTTTCATGGTGAAAACCGCAAGTGCTAGCACACTACGAGTCTTGCGAAGGTGGTAGGGAGGTTCGCCCATGAGCCGGGATCCATCGGACGAAGCTCGGAGCTCCGTTCATCATCTCAAAATTCTGTTTGTGAGGGCTGTGAACTGCTGCAGTGGGGCGCCCTTGGCAGTGAGTTTTTGGGTTCGATTCGTCTCCAAATCGACTCAACCGATCGATGTGAGTATTCTGCTACCTCCGTTGATGTATTCACGCATTATTTCATGTCTTGATTTGATCTTGGGACCTTAGATAAAACTCAACAGTGTGTACCTAAATTTGAAAACTGTTATAATGTAACTAGTTTGACTAGAAACATTATCTCTATGTCAGTGTTTAACCCGCTGCGGGTGAACCTTTATATTCTAGAACACTAAAGTGTTTTATTATATAAAGATGATATTAAGATATACACATTAGATGTGAAATAAACAATATTTATATTTTGAATATAAATAAATCTCAAACAGATAACATGACAAACAAACAGCTCAAACTGATTTGATCAGAAGAAACTAATTGTGGCATTGTTGTCTGGGACACAATTAAACAAGACTCGTATATCCACACTTTTGAAGAGTGGGTATTCGGACTGTTTTGATTCTAATCAAGTATAGTATTGGGCTTATAGTTCAATCATATAAAACATACTTAAAGCATTGGGCTTCTTGGTCTCTTGGGCTTCCCTAGATTCTTTGGCTTTCAAGAATCTGCAGTCTTTCTTCTAATAACCATTCTTTCCACAAAAGAAATATTTCCCCTTTCCCTTTTTCTTCTCCACCTTACCATTGGGCATTAGGTGATCTGGAGCCTTGGCATTGTCCCTATTTTTCTTTGGGCCTCGTGGCTTTAGGTCCATACCCGTAAGCATGACGGAGGTTTTAAGCTCCGATTTCAAGTCATTCTATGCTTGCTTTATCAGATTGTGCAATTATGCTAAAGTAGCTTCTTTATCAGAAAGATGAAACTGCACAATAAAGTTAGAGAATTCTTTTGGTAAGGACTAAAGAATTAGATCGTGACCTATCTCATGATCCATGATGAACCCTAGGTTGGCTAATTTTTCAATGTGGCCAATCATCTTAAGCACATGACTACTAACAGATCCTTCCTTGTACCTTGTTTGGAATAAGGCACATGACACTTGGAATCTCACGGTATGAACGGAAGTTGCATACAACTCCTTCAAGTGAAAGATGATGGTTTGAGCATCCATATCTTCGTGAGCTTTCTGAAGTTCTTCCGACATAGAGCCAAGCATTATGCAAACTACTTGCTCATCATCATCGACGAAGGACTAAGGACACATACGGTTGTAAAGACCTCAAGTCTAAGGACTAGTCATATAATCGATATATGAAAGTTCTCACTGACACATGAGATAAACACTTCATATGAAAACTTTCGGCGGTCAGTTCGATGGACACGAGCAACTCATGTATCCATGTGATACACCAATCGAACGAATCTCCACTAGTAGTCTATGAGATCGGCTGCCCCACTTAAGGGCAGATCATATCATCATGCTAGTCTCTCCGCTTTATGAACGCCCAGATTATTCACAAAACTATGACTATGAACATTTAAGAGTAATGATTCTCATAAGGTGTGGAAGCCATTGTCTTATTACTCCAAGGCCTTTATAAGATACGTATAATAAAGATTGTCATTTTATTAATTAATGAAAATATTACAAATACATGTACATATAGCCCATCCAAAAGTTGGGTATAGGGCATATCCCTAACAATAAATCACTCGGGCCGTATTTGTGAACTCGAACCTACCGATCCTGTCACCCTCATTCCTTGAATTATTTTATGTCGAATAATTTCTATAGAATAAAAATAAATGACAAAAGAAAAAAACAAAGAAAAAATATAAATGTAGTGATTAGATCTATAAATGTAAAAAATATAAATGTAGTGATTAGATCTATAAATGTACTATGATTCTTTTCAATTCAGATCTCAATTAAATTTCTTATTCAGTTGTCTCAATATTTCGAATTAGATTCTCATAAAAAATTATGGAAGAATATCTAGATGGAAATGGTTCAAGAAATTCTTTGGCAAAATGCAAGCTTTATTTTAATTGATTTTTTTAATCTCCTATAACCTTGAAAAATTAAGTACAAGGTTTGTGTGTATGTGATGTGCCTGGGTTCATGATTCATTTAGGATCAGTCAGGGCATCTTGGACCCACACAAATGTAAAAAAGAAATAAAATGAGATGCATAAAATATAAAAAATAAAAATAAAAATAAAAAATACAATGATATTAAATTATTATTCTATCTATTAAATTATACTCTCTGACAATGATGTCAAAAACGTGACACACTTACAGATAACCCTATAAGTTCGGGGTCGATCCACAATGAGTATATTTAGTAAAATAAAATTGTAATTTGAGTGAAAAGAAAAAGTTGAATTGTTTGAAGTGATGAGCAATTTTAAATTGAACTGCAATAATAAATTAGAATGTTGGGGTTAGACGATCCATTCTTAATATTTCAAATATAGAAAAATCTTGTTTTTTTTTTATAATATATAAATTTTCATTATTACCCAATTAATTTACTTCATGAATTAATTATGCCAAAACATATAAAATCAGTCATAAAGGCAGTGATAACATCTGTCTATAACAAATCCAATTACGTATTCAATTATGTCAAATATATAAAACTAGCCATAAAAGACGGTAACAAAATTTGTCAATAATTAATCAAAATTTAAATTAAATATTAGTCTTCATATTCATATATTATATATAAGTAAGATTAATTTATATTCTCATATTTAAAGTTTCACCTTTTACCCTAACATGGTGAAATTAGTTACTCATTAGTTAATAAAAACTTAAATAATTTTGTTTCTGAAAGAAAAATTATAAGAAAAATAAAACACATAAGACACTTATTCCAAATTCTTCAAGAGAAAAAATGAGAGAAACATAAAAAAAAAACGAAAAAAAAAAGAGGTAAATACCTATATTTATAGTAGAAGTGGTCATCTTTCAATTATTAATTACAAATTTTCAAATCAAATACAAATAATAAACTTTTACTAATTTATTTTTTATTTTTTATTTTTTGATTTTTTTTAACAATCCACCTAAAGTGGATTATAACATTTCAACTTTAACTTTATTTTCTAATAATTAAAATTACATGCAACATACATTGAATTCTTCACCAATTTCGACCTTGAAAACCTCAGAACTAAAAAACTTGTAATGGAAAAAAAATTGTACATATTTGATTGTTCTTTTATCTGGAAATAGAATCGTCTCAATTCGATATCGGAGTAAGAAGTTATGGCCAAAATACGAAACTTGCGCAAAGTTGGAATTTCCGAAATTGTACATTGTTATAACGCTCTTTCAAGTTTATGGCCTCCAAAATCCAAATGCCACGTCCATTTTTATAGTTATGCATCCAAAATATTATTTCACCTACATAAGACATAAAAATCACAATAAAAATATATAAAACATAAATTTAATTATTATTTCATAAATGTGTTAAATTAAGGGGATTAATGAAATTACAAGTGTAAAATAATTAATTTTTATTTTAATAAATGTACACTTTTTAATGTTAATGAATTGCATCTTAACTTACAAAAATACCGAAAACATATCAAAACACTCCAACAACTAGAATTAATAAACAAAATATAAGATTTATGGGCGGTAAATATGTTATATTAATCGCTCATCAGTGAATAAGTTTGATTTCGTTGCCTCTCTAACGCAAGTAATTAAGCATGTATAGGTGTTTCAATACTTAGTGACATAAGGTCAACTGATCCAGGAGTCACTAACACAAACTCATTACATGAGTTAAAGAGAATGCTCAAGAGATTCAAACAATTTGTTTATTGACATATAAGATCCAAACAATTAAGTCAATAGGTGTAGGCATTGCATTTTTGCATGTGAAACCCGATGATGAGTCTCATTTGGAGGCACTACCTTTTTGAGTCATGAAAACCGCGGGAAACGGATATCGGAAGGGGAATTCAGAATAAAGAAGGTTCACTGTTTTCGTTCGTGCTGCGTTCGTGTAGGCATTCGAACGGAAGGCAGATTTCGGGCGTTCGTGTCACGTTCGATCAGGCGTTCGAACGGTGTCGGTAATTCTGGTTTTGCTGCTAGCCTCACACCCCAGCCCATTTAGCCCCCCAAAGCCCATGAAACACATCCCAAATTAAATAAATAAATATTAATTAAACATTAACTAATAAGATAATAATTAAATTAATTAAATAATTAAATAAACAATTACCAACTTAAACTAAAATCATGCCTAAAATAAACAAATCACACATTAAACCAAAATATAATCATGCCTAATTAAAATCAATCAACCAATTATATTCCCAATCTAATAAGATTATTCCCAAACTTAAAAATATTGTATTCCTAAACCAAGCCAATTAAATATTTGACTTCCTAATTCAATAAGATATCCACCAATTTAGATTAGTTGACTTCCTAATTTAAAATATCTTGTCCCCCCTCAATCTTGTATATACCATTCCTATCACTCCTAATTTGGAAACCAATCTCTTCCTTGTGAGACAAGGGCAAACCCTAGCCCTCTTCTATATAAACATGACCTAACCTAGCCACCCCCCTCTCTCCAATCTCGGTAGCCCACGCCCAAGACCCCTTCACTCTCTCATCTCACACAAGAATCACAAGCAAGACACAACCTAAGAGACACACAACCTAAGACACACCCCTTTCACACAACCTAAGAGACACACAACCTAAGTCACACCCAAGAACAAAATCAAAAAAACCAAAACAGAAAACAGAAAAACAGCAGCAAAGCAGAGTTAAAATAGTGGCTTGAGCAGCGAAACAGTGAGGGGAAACGCAAACCAGTGAACCAGAAAAGTTGCGGAGCTTTATCCCTTCCGATCTCCGCGAAACGCAAGTCCGAGGACAATCAAAAGGTTAGACCTGAGGGTATTCTTCACACTTATTCCTATTTAAGTTCTGTTCATTTATCTCGATTATATTTTCTGCATTTGTTGTATTTGTTGCATATACGATGTTTGTTGTGAATTTTGGATGAAAGGCATGCCGCCTCTTGTGGTATATAGGATGGAAACCCGGACGTAAATTTCATAGCCGATTCCGAATGGACAGTAGTATGATCTGTACTCGGGCCACAACTCCACGTATCACTTGAGTAAACGGCATGTTCATTTGTTTAATTTTGAGTTGTTTAATTATTCCGCCGTTTAATTTGCTGCATGATATTTACTTATGTCATAATGAGAAAAGCGCATGGGCTTAGTAAGTGCGATGAAAGGTCCTCTAATTGAAGAGGTTAAAATCCTTTGCCACGATGCTTCGCCGCGCCAAGTATCTTTGTGTTTACTTCTGTCTTTATTTTATGCATATTGTATGTTCATTGCGCATGGGCTTAGTAAGTCGGATTAAAGGCACTCCGCTTCACGGGGATAAGATCCTTATCACGATGCTTCGCCGCGCTGGATGACGTATATTCGATTGGACGTGAGATGTGTTCAATCAGATATACAAAGTCCGATAACTCGTCTTTGTTATTATGCCTTTACTTTTATTGTATGTTCATTGCGCATGGGCTTAGTAAGTCGGATTAAAGGCACTCCGTTTCACGGGGATAAGATCCTTACCACGATGCTTCGCCGCGCCCCTTTAGCTTTCATGTATCGCGTCAACTTCCATGCATCAGGTCTGTCCCCGTTCGAACGCGTTCACGAACGCAACTCGAACGCGCATACATTTTGCCTTATCATGCATCAGGTCTCATTTTCGTTCGAACGTGTTAGCAAACGCCATACGAACGTGAGCATTCTGTTTCATTTTCGTTCGAACGCGTTCACGAACGCTCTACGAACGTAAGCATTTCATGCATCAGGTCTGTCCCCGTTCGAACGCGTTTACGAATGCAACTCGAACGTGCATACATTTTACCTTATCATGCATCAGGTCTCATTTCCGTTCGAACGCGTTAACAAACGCCATACGAACGTGAGCATTCTGTTTCATTTCCGTTCGAACGCGTTCACGAACGCTCTAGGAACGTGAGCATTTCATGCATCAGGTCTGTCCCCGTTCGAACGCGTTTACGAACGCAACTCGAACGCGCATACATTCTGCCTTATCATGCATCAGGTCTCATTTCCGTTCGAACGCGTTCACGAACGCCATGCGAACGTGAGCATTCTGTTTCATTTCCGTTCGAACGCGTTTACGAACGCTACACGAACGCGAACACACTGAACTGAAACATATTCATCACATGCCATGTATAATTATTGCTTAAGTGATTTTCTTGATGAAACCACACATAGTTGTTCTTATCTTTGTGCACATAATAATGAAGAGCATGTTTATTCCCTATAATTGCATTATCTACCTTAGTCTTGGCTTAAAGTATTATGATTTATGCGTCCATGTTGTGAAAGCATGTGAACATTAT
>SKCR01051521.1:0-15532 GCA_019454045.1 Zanthoxylum bungeanum | reverse complement strand
AGGGGAATAAAAAAGTTCAAGGAACTAAGATGAGATGGGAAGTCAAGTAACAAAACAAAACTTAGTAAAGAAGAATAACAGAGGGAGTATGGTAGTGTTAGGGATATGCCCTATACCCAACTTGTGGATGGGCTATATGTACATGTATTTGTAATATTTTCATTAATTAATAAAATGGAATCTTTATTATACGTGTCTTACATAACTTATATGAATCATCAATACTGTAATAAAGCCATTGGAGTAATAAGACGATGGCTTCCATGCCTTATGAGAATCATTACTCTTAAATGTTCCTAGTCATAGTTTTGTGAATAATCTTGGCGTTCACAAAGCGGATAGACTAGCATGATGATATGATCTGCCCTTAAGTGGGGTAGCCGATCTCATAGGCTACTAGCGGAGATCAGTCCGTTTGGTGTATCACATGGATGCATGAGTTGCTCGTGTCCATCGAACTGACCGTCGAAAGTTTTCATATTGAGTGTTTATCCCATGTGTCTGTGAGAACTTTCATGTATCGATTATATGACTAGTCCTTAGACTTGAGGTCTTTACAATCTTATGTGTGGATCAAATAACTTTGATATTCTCCTTCCCCAGTTCAAAAGATCCGGTCATAAGGGTATGATTGCGTCATTTGTTGAAACACATGATGTTTGTAAAGATACAACAGAGAATTGCCACTCTCTCGGATAATATTTTCTTATAAAAGTAGTATTCCATTTAGCGGGTTGATATATGTGATCAGTGCTTGAGACTGTGGCCACAGCGGAAGAATCATGTGAGATTCTTGGGTTAGCACTATTCATGACACTATCAACATCATACCTTTGACCATATGGGTAGACATTTTCCATACCCTATGTCAATATGTGGGGCTACAATGAGGCGAAGGACCGTATCATACGTAAATCGCATACAGAATGGTTATATATATCTTTCCTTCTCATTTGGGGGCCTTGGCATGTTGCTAGATGTCAACCTTGGTCATTGAAATCGGACGACCATCTGATTGGAGGATAATTTATGTTCGATTAAATTATCACGATTCATTTCATGTCCAACTTGAGGGGAACCCAAAAGGTCACACACAACAAAGTCGAAATCAATGGTTAATAGTGCACAGTACAAATATAACAGCATATATGATTGTTGTAGGAATTGTTCATAAATGGTTCAATGTGTTTAATTATTGAACAGATCATTTATGAAGTTCCATAGTGGCTTAGGGATTGGTGAATGACGATGGGGGCACTTTGGGAATTGTAATTAAAAAAAATTACTATTCACATGAATAGTTAAAAATTTTGTTATTTGTTTTGAATTCCAATTCGGGATCCAATGGCTAAGATTAAATTAGCTTTTATCCCACATCGAATTCATAATTAATTTTGTTGTCTTTGGAGCACTATATAAACCCAAAGAATTATTTACAAATTCGCTACACCAAAACCTTTCATATCTTGGGTTTATATAAGTGAGCAACTCTAAAGTTTAAGAGTAAGTCAATGATTTTTAGGATCCTTAAGTCTAATTGACTAGAGGAACCTCGAGTTAAAAGTTTTGAGGTATTTGCCTAGGTTAGCACCAAGGGCAAAATACATGTGCACTCATGGCGTAGTCTTGCCCTTGAGTTTTGGCTTTGGTGTGTGCATCTTTGGAGGCCACACAATTGGATGGCTCTTTGGAACGTGGAAGAGCTTGCTGAGTTTGAGAAAAGCTTGTATATTGGAGGGAGGACTGGAGAAGTCTACGGTTCAAGTAAGTCTTTTTCTTTCTTTATTTTAATTAGAGTTCTTATGATAGTTTGCATGTTTAGGTTTATGTTCTTTGCATGTTTTATGAGTTTTATGCTTAGAATATATAGTAACATGCCTAGGCTTGTAGAATAATCAAAACAAATGGGTCATGGGCAAAGGGAAAGCGGCATAGTAAAATTTTTATTTTCCGCTGTGCACTCGCGGCCGCTTCCCAACAGTGGTATCAGCGCGCTGTTTTTGTTGTGATTAGTTCTCTCTCATTTGAACTCGAAATTGGGTGTTTAAAAGCTCGTTGGAAAGCTAACACCCTGAACTTAATTTTAGGTACAAGTGTTGTAAGATTTGGTTAAGATTTGAATTGTGAAATTGCATTTAAAGTTCACGCTTCTTCAGAAAAACGTGAATAGTAAATTTATTTGAATAAAATAAAATACAATATCATAATTAAATATTAATCAAAGTTATTTAATGCCTAAAATAATTCAAACATATTAAAACTCATATTCTTGATGATTCTATGTATGATTAGAATTGACATGATTATTTTAGGGTGCAAGCATCTAGAGACTTTCTAAGAAATAAATAGTGTATTGCTTATCCCTTAGCTATGTAATTATTCACTGATGAACTTAGAAATTTATTACCTTTAAGGCTAATAAATATAAATCATTTGTTTATAATAAAAGACATTATAAAAGATACAAGTGGGTTTGGACCAAGGGGTTAATAAAACTTTCCAAACTAAAGTTAATTTAACCAAATGTATTACTAGAGTTAGATAATGATTTGGTGTCTTCCTTCACTCACTACCTTTTTATAGCCAAAAGGAAAAGCTGTGAAGACATCTAGATAATCGTTTACTCAAAGCTTACCTTAAAGCATATTTAAAGTGTTGGACTAATTTGGAGGATCTATTGTTTATTCCTGTCACCAAGGCAATAAGAGCCTAAGATGTAAGGGTATTTAAGAGAGTTTGCTCCACCCTCCCTCTAGGGAATTTTCATTGGAGGAATCCATTTGACAGTTATTCACTTAAACTTGCTAAAATCCTCAATAATAATTTAAGTCTAAAATTTACTTCCCATTGTAAAGTATAGACCCAAAGGGTTTAAACCGTATTGGCAGGATTAGGCTTTACCAGACTGACCAATACCAATTTGTCCCTAAATCGTACTATTGACAATGGTTTGACTTTTCTGAGTCATAAGACGCAGCGACCCTTAGGCATGGTCTTATAACTTAGTGGCAATGATTGGGTGTCCACAAGGACTAACATAAGCTATGGCATATTTGATTGCCCAACCCAATGATCAAGGAATTGTGATTTATATCATAAATTGGTTGGGAACCTACCTAATTATCGTATTTTATAACGACCGGCCCTAGTCGGAGTAATGAAATGATGATAATGGGATCCTTGCCCACAAGAAATCCATCATATTGGGGTTGATGCAATTTGCTTAAAATTTAAAACAATTGAGTGGGAGCAACTTCATAATATTAAAAGCCCATGTTATTATGAAACATTAATGAAAACATATTCCTAATTTTAACATTTTCTCTTAACATGTGGGTTAAAATATTTCACAAACATTCAAATGGCAAAGAGAGTATCACTTCGTTCCATCCTTGATGAGCATAAGCTCAATAGGGACAACTACAATGATAGGTTTAGAAACCTTCAAATTGTCTTACGACAAGAAAAGATTTTATATGTTCTTGAAAGACCATTTCCCTCTGAACCCGTAGAAGATGCTGACCAAGATACATTTGATGCTTGGAAGAAACACGTCATTGATGATGAGCAAGCAGTTTGCATAATGCTTGGCTCTATGTCGGGCGAACTTCATAAAGCTCACGAAGATATGGATGTTCAAACCATCATCTTTCACTTGAAGGAGTTGTATGCAACTTCCGTTCATACGGTGAGATTCCAAGTGTCATGTGCCTTATTCCAAACAAGGTATAAGGAAGGATTTGTTAGTGGACATGTGCTTAAGATGATTAGCCACATTGAAAAATTGGCCAACCTCGGGTTCATCATGGATCATGAGATAGGTCACGATCTAATTCTTCAGTCCTTACCAAAAGAATTCCCTCACTTTATTATGAAATTTCATCTCTCTGATAAAGAAGCTACTTTAGCATAATTGCACATTCTAATAAACCAATGAGAGAATGACTTGAAATCGGAGCTTAAAACCTCCTTCATGCTTACGGGTACGGAGCTGAAGCCACGAGGCCCAAAGAAAAATAAGGGCAAGGCCAAGGCTCCATATCACCTAAAGCCCAATGGTAAGGTGGAGAAGAAAAAGGAAAGGGTAAATATTTCTTTTGTGGAAAGAAGGGTCATTGGAAGAAAGACTGCAGATCCTTGAAAGCCAAGGAAGCTAGGGAAGCCCAAGAGGCCAAGAAGCCCAATGCTTCAGGTATGTTGTATATGATTGAACTATATTCTCAAAACTCTGAACCTTCTACTGGGGTGCTTGACACCGATAGTGGGACTCACTTGTGTAACAATGTGCAGGGCCTGAGAAACAGTAGGAGACTCCGTCATGGGGAGTTTGACTTACGCATGAGTAATGGAGCAAAACTGGCAGCATTGTGCGTGGGGACTTATTAATTAGTTTTTCCTAATGGTTTAGTTTTAGACTTAGAAGATTATGTTTATGTACCTTCTCTAGTAAAGATCATCATTTCAATTTATTCTTTATGTAATAAAGGCTTTTCAGGCCTAATAAGTTGTAATGAATGTTCTATTTATTTCAATGAAATAAAATATGGAGATGGTATTTTGAATAATGGTATCTATGTCTTACAAACTAACAAAGAATGTTCAACCTCTATTATATACAACGTTAACTCGAATAATCTAAATGAATCACTTATATGGCATAGTCGCTTAAGTCATATCAATGAAACAAGATTAACTAAGCTACATAAGGATGGGTATATCAAACCCTTCAAATATAAACCTTATAGAACTTGTGAGTCTTGTTTACTCGGTAAAATGACCAAATTACCCTTCACAGGTAAATGACAGCGTGCAATGGAGACATTAAAACTCATACACTCTGATGTATACGGACCAATGTCAGTCACCGCTAGAGGTGGATTCTCCTACTTCATTACCTTTATCGATGATCATTCGCGATATGGGTATGTGTGCCTTATGCGGTACAAATCTGAAGCCTTTGAGAAATTCAAAGACTTCAAGGCTGAAGTAGAAAACCAGCTTAATAAAAGTATTAAGTCACTAAGGTCTGACCGAGGTGGTGAATACTTAATCAATGAATTTCAAGATTACTTGAGAGAAAATGACATTGTTTCCCAGTGGACTCCTCTTGGAACTCCACAGAATAATAGGGTCTCCGAAAGGAGAAATCGGACATTATTAGATATGGTCCTATCAATGATGCCAGACACAGATCTACCTATTTCATTTTGGGGTCTTGCTTTAGAAACTACAACACTACTATTAAACCAAGTTCCTTCCAAGACTGTTAGTCAAACACCATATGAGTTATGGTTTGGGAAACGTCATAGTCTTAGTTATCTAAGAGTTTGGGGATGTGACGCATATGTCAAGCTCATACAAACTAACAAATTGGATGATAGGTCAGTTAAATATAAGTTTGTAGGATATGCCTTGAACTCAAGAGTATACGTGTTCTACGTCCCAAATGAACAAAGAACATTTGTCTCATGAAATGCTAAATTTCTAGAGAATGAATTCCTTCTCAAGAAATATAGTGGGAGTATACTTGACCTCGATGAGGTATTAGAAGAACAAACTAACATAGAACTAAACCCCAGACCCCTCAAAAGGGCAGCGACGGAACAACCACAAGGTTATGAACTCAAAAGGTCTGGTAGGGAAAGACATGAGCCTGAAAGATATGGTTTCCATATTGATGAGGAACATGATCAGGTGAATGATAATGATGATCCTACCAGTTATGACGAAGTAATGCGTGACATTGATTCAGTCAAGTGGCTTGAGGCAATGAAATTCGAATAGACTTTATGTATTAGAATCAATATGACACAACTTGAGGGGTTTGCATCTAAGGATGATCATAATAAAGTATGCAAGCTTAAACGATCCATTTATGGACTCAAACAAGCCTCCAGAAATTGGAATATATGATTTGATGAGACAATCAAAGGATTTTACTTCATCAAAAATGTAGATGAGCCTTGTGTTTACAAGAAAAATAGTGGGAGTGTTGTTGTATTTCTTGTATTATATGTCGATGACATATTAATCATCGGGAATGATATTCCCATGATGCAAGCCACCAAGCAATGGTTATCTCAGAATTTCTCCATGAAAGATTTGGGAGAAGAAGCCTACATCCTCGGCATTAAGATCTACCATAATAGATCTAAGAGGTTGTTAGGACTTTCTCAATCTACGTACATAGATAAATTTTTGAAAAGATTCAAAATGGAAGATTCCAAAAGAGGTAATTTACCTACTTGTCATAGAGTCAAATTATCTAAGGAGCAATGTCCACATACTCCTTCAGATAGAGAGCGTATGAGTAGGATCCCTTATGCTTCAGCAAAAGGATCGATCATGTATGCCATGCTATGTACAAAACTTGATGTCTCTTATGCTCTTAGCATAACGAGCAGGTATCAGGCAAATCCTGGTGAGCAACACTCGGCAGCTGTTAAAACAATCCTCAAGTATCTGAGAAGAACTAAGGATGTGTTTTTGACATACATAGATTGTTTTGAGATGAAAGTCATTGGTTACTGTGATGCGAGCTTTCAGACCGATAGGGATGACATCAGATCGCAAACATAATATTTGTTTACTTTAAATGGTGGTGTTGTAAGTTGGAAAAGCTCAAAGCAGTCAACTACAGTGGACTCCACCACTGAAGCCAAGTATATTGCAGCATCTGAGGCAGCTAAAGAAGCAGTTTGGATAAAGAAGTTCATCACGGAGCTGGAAGTGTTTCCCGTGATAAAGAATGGCATCATGATATACTGTGACAACACGGGCGCCATTGCTCAATCAAAGGAACCAAGGTCCCACCAGAAATCCAAGCATGTACTCAGGCGATTTCATCTCATCAGAGAGATTGTTGAGAGAAAAGAATTTATTATAGAGAATATACCCATAGAAGATAATCTTGCAGATTCTCTGACTAAAAGGCTGACTCAACAAAAACATTATAGGCACACCAGAGAGTATGGCGTCCAGATTCATACTACTTGGCTATAGTGCAAATGGGAGATTGTTAGGGATATGCCCTATACCCAACTTGTGGATGGGCTATATGTACATGTATTTGTAATATTTTCATTAATTAATAAAATGGCAATCTTTATTACACGTGTCTTACATAACTTATATGAATCATCAATACTGTAATAAAGCTGTATGAGTAATAAGACGATGGCTTCCACTCCTTATGAGAATCATTACTCTTAAATGTTCCTAGTCAAAGTTTTGTGAATAATCTGGGTGTTCACAAAGCGGAGAGACTAGCATGATGATATGATATGCCCTTAAGTGGGGGTAGTCGATCTCATAGGCTACTATCGGAGATCCGTTCGCTTGGTGTATCACATGGATACATGAGTTGCTCGTGTCCATCGAACTGACTGCCGAAATTTTTCATTTGGAGTGTTTATCCCATGTGTCTGTGAGGACTTTCATGTATCGATTATATGACTAGTCCTTAGACTTGAGGTCTTTACAATCTTATGTGTGGATAAAATAACTTTGACATTCTCCTTCCCCGGTTCAAAAGATCCGGTCATAAGGGTATGATTAGGTCATTTGTTGAAACACATGAAGTTTGTAAAGATACGACAGAGAATCACCACTCTCTCGGATAATATTTTCTTATAAGAGTAGTATTCCAGTTCCCGGGTTGATATGTGTGATCAGTGCTTGAGACTGTGGCCACAACGGAAGAATCATGTGAGATTTTTGGGTTAACACGATTCATGACACTATCAACATCATACCTTTGACCATATACGTAGACACTTTCTGTACCCTAGGTCAATATGTGGGGATACAGTGAGGTGAGGGACCGTATCATATGTAAATCGCATTTAGAATTGGTATATATATCTTTCCTTCTCATTTTGGGGCCTTGGCATGTTGCTAGATCTCAAGCTTGGCCATTGAAATCGAACGACCATCTGATCGGAGGATAATTTATGTTCGATTAAATTATCACGATTCATTTCATGTCCAACTTGAGGGGAACCCAAAAGGTCACACACAACAAAGTCGAAATCAATGGTTCACAAAGCACAATACAAATATAATAGCATATATGATTGCCGTAGGAATTGTTCATAAATGGTTCAATGTGTTTAATTATTGAAAAGATCATTTATGAGGTTCCATAGTAGCTTAGGGATTGGTGAATGACGATGGGGGCACTTTGGAAATTGGAATTAAAAAAAAAATTCTATTCACATGAATAGTAAAAAAATTTTGTTATTTGTTTTGAATTCCAATTCGGCCCAAACTCTTAGTAGGGTTTTATAATTTCATTAAACCACTAAATTAAGATCCAATGGCTAAGATTAAATTAGCTTTTATCCCACATTGGATTCTTAATTAATTTTATTGTCTTTGAAGCGATTAGGCTCACGGATCGAACTTGAAAACTTTTTATGCTTTCCCTTTCCTTTGGCCGAATGCAACCAGTGAGTATACTGAAATTTTGCTTCTGTTTTGGACAAGATTTCAGCCCCGGAATACCCCCAAAACAGTCCCCGAAAAGCCCCCGAACTATAGTGAAATAACGGACTGTTTTGGACCCGTTACACAACAGAACTGCAAGTAAATCAGCCCCTAATATGTGTGAACTGCAAGGATGTGTTAGGTCTGATTTATCACTCAAAATACAGCCACAATACAGTTCTAAAAGGTTCCCTAGGTGTTTTCCAAAATCCCGAATTAAAACGAAAACAAACCGAGCCCCAAATCAATCAAGCAAGGTGAGGCAACGAGGTTATACCAAACCTCACTGCCGTGACCTATGAAAATAGAGGAAGATGGTGATTTTTTCGTCACCACAAAGTCTTCCGTGCTATGACTCATAACCAAAGGAAAGTAGTGTGGGCTACACTCACAAAAAAAATCCCTAAAATATTTAGAGATTTAATCACACACTTAGTATATATTTCTTATTTTGTTCTTCAATGGAGTTTCTCAACTTTTGAGAGAATAGTGAAGAAGAAGAAGGTTACTAGAGTTGCAATTAGAGGCTCTATCAAAAAAGAAGAAAAATCTTCTTTTTATATTTAGGGTTATTTGTTTCCAAAACAAAACAACCACTCCCCTCCCTTTACATGCAAGAATCGGCCAAGGCTAAAAATTTCCCTTTAAATTTTTGTAACATATATCATATATCATGCATTGATTGTTATCATGATGACAAAATAAATTACAAAATTAAAGATCCATTTGCCTATTAAAATTTTGATAACTTCCAAAGCCATCAAAACTTCCCTTTTCTCTAATGCCAAAAACGGCAATGGCATATGTCTTTAAAAAAAATTTGTAACATGATTATTTATTTTCCATAAAGAAAAATGAGTTACAAAAATAAAAAGGTTAATATCTATTAAATGTGTAACTTCCAAATTTATTCCAAGGGTTTCCAAAACCCAAATTGGAATTTACAAAATTAACATTTTTCTTAAATATATCATATACAATTAAATGACATGTATTTAATTATCAAATAATTATGATAACCATATATTAACTTTAAATATATAGTTTAAAGTGTGAAATTATAATATTATTAATCATATTAATAATATTTATACATATGTGAGTATATAATTGGACTATCCAATTACACTAAATCCGCTATAGTATATTGAGCTAGCACGAGGACCAAATGGACCTACGGTTCCGAGCTCCAATAATCTCAAAATATTAATTAAGCTCTTAATTAAATATTTTGAATTATTAACTCCGGGTTATTCCACTAAAAACCCGAAGTTGCACTCTCGTTGCCGCATATGATAAATTAAGCTGAACCAAGTCGGTGTTCATCGATATAGTCATTACATACGAATTGACCCTTCACGAGTATCTCGTAATTAGAGTCGGGTCATAATGTCGGTTATACCCCTTTAATTATTTTTAACCTTAAGTACCATTGATTCTCTAATGAATGATTTTTTCATAACTATTATGAATTTTAATCTTTCTATTCGTAATAGAAAGACTTGAGCGCTCAAAGC
This sequence comes from Zanthoxylum bungeanum, assembly GCA_019454045.1. Classification (NCBI taxonomy): domain Eukaryota; kingdom Viridiplantae; phylum Streptophyta; class Magnoliopsida; order Sapindales; family Rutaceae; genus Zanthoxylum; species Zanthoxylum bungeanum. Next base: position 5,528 of record SKCR01051521.1, on the reverse strand, counting down.
GTTCAAGCACCGAATCAACCCTTAACAAAGATACTCCTCTACTTCTCACAAGAATGAGTGAACTCCATGTCTATGTAAAACGTTCCCAGCTACACAACAGACCATGCCCCCAAAATACGTAGCTATTGGTCGGGACTGCTACACCAACCTCACCTTTGTAAATCAAAGGACATAGCTTGCCATGCAAGAGTTCGTAGTACACTTAGGATTAAGATCAATCTATATATGACCATCTAGTAGATCAAAATGACTCTCTTAGTTTAACGGATATTATAAGAATGTCATTTCCATCTGGGTCTAGTCCTATATGATCGCATCATACAATGTGCCTCAATTCTCATGTCTCTACATGGACGATCCGGATCAGGATTGCCATACAAATATAGAATGGACCGCAGTTATAGATAAAACATAAAAAAAGTACCTATTTAGTTTGCTCTCTATGGACTATTTAAGATTACTAACTTCAGACTTAAATCCTCTTGTGTATGACACTCATACATTAAGTCTGAAGGCATATAAGTAATCTAGGGTATTTAGGATGAAATATAATATGCGAAAATTAAACAAACAATTTGATAAATGAATAATGCATCATTTTATTTCAAAACATATAAAACCGTTTACATCACATGTAGCTCTAGGGCATACATTCCAACAATCTCCCACTTGCACTAGAGTAAATGAGACATCTCACGTAATCCTAGACCATCTAGGTGACCTTCAAAAACTTTAGCCGGCAAGGTCTTTGTAAACGGATCAGCCAAGTTCTCTGCGGATGCAATCTTTTTGACAGTAACGTCTCCTCTCTGCACTATCTCCCTGATGAGATGATATTTCCTCTCTATATGCTTTCCCCTCTTGTGGTTTCTTGGTTCTTTGGAGTTTGCCACCGCACCACTATTATCGCAATAGAGTGTGAGTGGTCTATCCATATCTGGAACAACTTCCAGATCTACCAAAAATTTACGGAGCCAGACTGCTTCCTTAGCTGCTTCACAAGCTGCTACATATTCAGCCTCTATGGTGGAGTCAGCAATAGAAGATTTCTTTATACTCTGCCATACTATGGCCCCACCATATAGGGTGGACACTGATCCAGATATAGATTTCCTAGAATCGACATCTGTCTGAAAATTAGAGTCTGTATATCCCCTTAGGATCATATCCTCACCGGAATACACGAGAATATAATCTCTCGTTCTCTTAAGATACTTGAGAATGTGTTTCACATCCACCTAGTGATCCAATCCTGGGTTTGACTGAAACCTACTGACTACTCCCACTACAAAATAGATGTCTGGTCTCGTGCATAACATAGCATACATGAGACTACCAACTGCTGAGGCGTATGGGATATGTCTCATTTCCTCAACATCTTGAGGTGTCTTAGGAGACTGTTCCTTTGAAAAATGAATTCCATGCCGATAAGGCAGATTGCCTTTCTTGGAATTCTGCATCCCAAATCGCACAAGGATCTTGTCGATATAGGATGTCTGAGACATAGCTAACAGTCGTTTCTTGCGATCCCGATTATCTGAATCCCAAGAATATAACTGGCCTCTCCCAAATCTTTCATTTGGAATTGATTAGCTAGCCAGGTTTTCACATCTGATAATATATTTACATCATTCCCAATGAGTAAAATATCATTGACGTATAAAATAAGAAAAACCACATTCCCGTCAATGACGCGATTGTATACACAAGGCTCATCAACATTCTGCTCAAAGTCATAAGACTTGATCGTGGTATCAAATCTAATATTCCAAGATCGAGATGCCTGCTTGAGTCCATAAATGGACATTTGCAGCTTGCAAACCTTTTGCTCTTGACCTTGGGCGATGAACCCCTCTGGTTGAATCATATAGATACTCTCATCAAGATTGCCATTCAAAAATGCAGTCTTGACATCCATTTGCCAAATTCCATAGTCATAACATGCGGCAAAGGATAGAAGAGTGCGGATGGATTTAAGTATGGCTACTGGTGAAAAATTTTCCTCATAGTCAACTCCCTCTTTCTAGGTATAACCCTTGGCCACTAGTCTAGCCTTGAAGGTATGTACCTTCCCATCTGATCCCCTCTTCCTCTTCTAGATCCACTTGTAACTTATGGGTTTCACCCCATCAGGTTGGTCTACAAGTGCCCAGACTGAGTTGGAGTACATGGACTCCATCTCTAGGTTCATGGCTTTGAGTCATTCCTCTTTGTCAGAATCATCCATTGCACTACGATAGGTTAATGGATCATCTACGCCATCGCTGGATGCGACAACTTGTGGCTCTCCAACCCCAAGGTAGGGATCAGGTTGTCGTACAACCCTCTCATTGCGTCTAGGCGGTAGATCATTCTGAAGAGCTTGCATCTGACTCTCAGATGTCGAAGGCGCTATGTATTTGTTAAATTTCATTGACGATGGCGTGCTGGTCGAACCAGCAAGTAACTCCTCGAGTAACACTTTACTTCGAGGCTTGAACTCCCTCATATAGTCCTCCTCTAGAAACGTAGCATTTGTCGATACAAATACTTTGTTATCATCAGGACTGTAGAAGAATCCACCCCTAGTCTCCTTAGGATATCCTACAAATATGCACACCTGAGAACGTGGCTCCAACTTTGTGGTCTTATTCTTCAGCATATGTGCTGGACACCCCCATTTTCGAAAATGTCGTAAACTAGTTTTACGATCATTCCACAACTCTAAGGGAGTCTTAGGAACAGAATTAGATGAAACTATATTAAAGATGTACATTGCAGTTTGCAGTGCATATCCCCATAACGAACTAGGTAGTGAGCTATAACTAAACATAGATTTTATCATGTCTAGTAGGGTCTGATTTCTCCTCTCTGCAACACCATTTTGCTGTTGTGTTCCAAGCGCTGTAAGCTCGGATACTATCCTATGATCAACTAAGAATTCCTCGAAATCTCTATCGAGGTATTCCCCTCCACGATCCGATCGTAGAGCTTTGATTATCTTACCTAGTTGGTTCTCAACCTCAGCACGATATTCTTTGAACTTTTCAAAGGTATCTAATTTGTGATGCATTAGGTAGACATACCCATATCTTGAATAATCATCAATGAATGTGACGAAGTATTCATAACCACCTCGGGCTCTTACATTCATCGGTCCGCAAACGTTTGAATGTATTAACTCAAGTGGTTGACTGGCTCTTATACATTTTCCAGTAAAAGGTCTCTTAGTCATATTTCCTTCTAAACAGGATTCACAAACTGGTAAAGTCCCGAGCTTTAACCGGTTTAAGGCTCCGTTCTTTATCAATCTATTTATCCGGTCAAGGTTGATATGACCGAGTCTAAGATGCCATAGATATGTGTCATCGTGAGAAATCTTTGGCCGTTTAGTTTTAGATTTCAGCATTGAGCAGTGAACTATATGTTAACGGTCTTAACACATACAAGTTATTTTATGAGTTTCCTGTGCATATAGTTAATCCATTTCTACCAATAATAACCAAGTTGCTATTAAAAGAAACCGAATAACCATAATCCAAAAGTTTAGAAACAGAAATCAAATTCCTGCGAAAACCAGGAATGAATAACACATTATTCAAATTTAAATAACTATTATTCATGAAATTTAAACTAGAAAATCCCACTGCTCTTGCTGAAACGGCCTCCCCTGTCCCGACCCTCATGGTGTTGTCACCTTCAGCAAGGTCACTCCATGAATCAAATAGCTGCAAAAAAGAACAAACATGGTTAGTGGCTCCAGAATCAACAATCCAAGCGGATTTATCATCCTTCACTAATAGAGATTCAATAACTAGTAAATCATATTTACCTGTTTCTTTTTTCTCCTTTAGCTCAGCAAGGTATTTAGGACAATTCCTTTTCCAATGCCCATTCTTGTTACAGTGGAAATATTTTCCTTTGTGCTTGGTATCCTTGGAGCCTTTCTTGTTTTTCTTCTTTTTCATGGGCTTTCCCTTAGCCTTCCCAATGATTTTCTTCTTTATCTTTGCAGATTTAGAATACTCGGCAACATTTGCCTCTGCACCGGACTTACGAGGATCCACAAGCATGGACTCGTAATGGGTGATCTCATTAAGCAGTTGGGTCAAAGTAAAAGTCAACTTGTTCATAACATAGTTGCTTTTAAACTGCAAGAAACTCTTCGGAAGAGTTTCCATGATCATTGTCACCTGGCTATGCTCGTCAATATGAGCTCCATGGGTTTCAGCAGTGTTGAGATAGGTCATCATCCTCAAGACGTGCTCTCGGGACTGATGTCTCATCCTTCATCCTAGCAGTCCGATGAGACCATGGCCTCATGGCGTTGACGCTCCGAAGGCTGCCCAAACATGCCTTGAAATGACTCTATCATCTGAGATGCTAGAGCCATAGGTTTCATGCTTTGCAGCAAAGAACCTCAGACATCCCTGCTAGCAAGTAGCGGGCTTTCTCATTTGTTGCGACCATTTCTGTTAGGTATCGCGCACAGCTTGGCCAGCATTTTTGGCCGGCTCGGGAGGACTCTCCTCCGTCAGGAAATTTTAGGTCTTCACAGACCAGGATAACGTTCATGTACTTTTCCACTTAACATAGTTTTCCCCCGTTAGTTTGTTGTTTGAGAGTATGGAAATAATTGGAGAAACCAAGGTTGAAAAATAAAATAAACATGCAGTTAACACTCATTCATAGCATATTAAAATCATCAAATAATTTTAGCATAAAATTTAACATGATGCATGAACCATGAATAATGAATTAGAAACCTAAGAGAATTACTATGCCACATAAATCTTTCATCCCACAAGTAAGTACCGCCGTAGGGTAGGTCAAGTACTTGCATGATAGATCGAGACAATCTCAGTCAATTTAATATATACGGGAACAACTCTTATTCCTATATTAACCAACTACCGTTTCATTCGATCAAGGAATTTTATTAACAGTTAATTATTCCTTTGTGAGTGTAACCCGTCGTTTCGGGATTCTTGTGTTGGATAATATGACCCATAGCGTCACTATTTGTACAGATCACGGTGTTGTTGTACAAATTAACTATGTGACAAGGAAATTGCACTCTCATCATTTGTGATTAGATCACCATAGATGTATAAATGAAGAGAGGTCCATATGATTAGTTCCTGGATTGAGATGATATGAGACAGTATCAGTCCACGAATGATTAATCATTAAATATCCCTAGCCGGAGTATTATCGAGACAGGACATCGATAATGCGGATAGGCTAGTATTGCACTTGTGCGCGTTGGAGGGCACAACGGCATAGTTCTCATATATATAAGTATTGGATACTTATGCAAGTGCGATAGGAGTGTTGGAAATCTAATAACCTGTCCCAAGATCAAAATCAAGCAAAATATATATAAGAATGAACAAGATTGAAGTAAGGGCGGAAACAATACTCACAAAAGCCAAATGTGGATGCAATGGATGAAGCAAAAATGCTCCTTTGTGCAGTGAGATTTCGGCCAAGCAGTAAGGAGAGCTCCAGCTTTGTTGATCCTTCCAAGCTCTAAGATGAGTTTTCCC
>SKCR01051520.1:0-15548 GCA_019454045.1 Zanthoxylum bungeanum | reverse complement strand
TGGAGGACAAAGCTTTCGGGCAGGCCATAGTTGATCATGTAGGTGGGTGTGTTAGACAATTATGACCCCATAGCGTCACTATTTGTAAAAGACATTGTGGTTTTTGTACAAATTAACTATGTAGCAATGTAAATTGCATTTTATCATTTTATAATTTGATTACTTAAATATATAAATGATAAAAGTCCTTATGATTAGTTCCGGATTATAAGATATGAGACAATATCAATCCATAACGGTTTAATCATTAAACCCTAGTCGTAGTATTATCGAGATTGGACATCGATAATGTGGAATAGACTAGTATTGCACTTGTGCGTGTTATGGAAGCGTAACATAGTTCTCATATATTTAAGTATTGGATACTTATGCAAGTGTGATAGAAGGTTGTGTTTACCGATGGTACGGAAACAGCTTCACTCTGGATAGACCCCGCAGAATCCCATTGGTAGTATGACTATGTGTCTATGGGAATCCGCATCAGGGTAGGTGTATTTGGTTTTAACCTGAGACTTGCATCACTAGTACTTGCAACAATCAATACACTTTGGTTTTGGTCGTCCAGGACTTTAACAGGTTCTGTGTACACCTCTTCTGGGTTTATTGAGAATCGTAGTGTATTGGGTGTGATGTCAAGATGGAAGTATCACTTCAGTCATATGGAGATGATGATCACGCAGGAATACAGAACTGGTACTCTAATTGGTTGCAACCATCGGGATAATATGACATGGTCATGATTATCCGATTAAAGAGACTAGTTGCTTGTAATCCGATATATGCTTCGTACGGGCAGACACTATTCCAGCCCCAGGCTTTGCATGTGACATCCGATACTGGATCGTAATACGCAATACTACATAAACTACGCCTAACATAGATTATATATTCCTTTAAGAATATTTATGGAGAATTGGGTAGACACGGTGCTTTGCTAGAAGCCAACCATGTCTCGTAAATCGGTAAAAACGTACTACGAGGTACGTACGTGTTCGGATAGTCCGACGACCAGATTACTGCCAACATATCCAGGGATCTCTTGGGTCGCTTCCCGAAGATTCACCGATGACGTATGATTCGAATTTAATTAATCTGGATTAATTACGGAGAGATTTTATCTAGGATAAAATACTATTTGAAGAGAGAGAACGATTAATTCAAAATTAATCCATAAAATAATATATTCGATATATTAAACGAAATTAGATTTCGACGCGGAATTATAATTGGATTTTAATTCGGGCAAATGAATTAATTTAGAATTAATTCGTGAGCGACGTGAATAGTAATTTTGCTTGTCATAATTATTTAATTAAATTTGATTTAATTACGTCGCAACGGAAAATTCGTTAATTTGGAATTAGCGAACCCGAGCCCAGGATGTGTTGCGGGCCCACTCAGATTTTGAATCAAGTGGGGCCCACATGTCACATCACTTGTCACTTTAATTACTTTTTGGTGATGGGTTTTGGTGAAAGGAATGGTGATGACTTGTATTACTCATTTTGTGTGTACTCATGTGATTGACTTTTACCAAATTTTGAGATTTGGTATATGATATTTTGTTTTTAGAAAACAACCTACACAAGTCATATTTTTCACTTCCTTCTCCTCTCTCATTACCGAAATTGGCACTCTCCTCTCAAAAGTTTGGCTTGGCCGAAACTTGAAGAAAGAAGAAGAAATTTGTTGCAAATTTTCTAAGTTGCTGCAGCACATCAAAGAATCATCCAAGGTGATAGGGAAACCATCCCAAAAGCTTGGAATCAAAGAACAAAGCTTGGAGCTTGGATTCAACATTCAAAGAGGAAGCTTGGAGACTTCTCAAAGGCAAAAAGTTTTGTATTCAACACCTCCAAAATCCGATCAAAGTAAGTTTAATTCCGCTATTCTTCTTGGTGTATTCACTTGATTTCATTGCTTGAAATGATCTTGGGACAACTTAGAAACCCAACAATGGTATCAGAGCCTAATTGAGCATGAAATTTGATTAGGGTTTATACTAAAATTTGGGTAAATTTGATTTGAGCATGTTTTAATCAAATTGTTTGTTTGAGTATGCTTGTATGTTGATAACTTGGAGTTATGCATGATTAATTTGAAGAAAATTTAATTGGATTAATTTTCCCCAATTTTTGCATGTTGGCCGAATGTGATATAGTCCTAAAGTCATGGTATTTTTGTTTTTGATCATTGGATGAGTTGAAAGACATGGATATATTGATTTGAGATTCAATCGGATTGAAATCGGAATCGAATATAAAAAACCCTACAATGCCGTGACCTTGAGAATCATGAAATGAGATGATTTTTTGTTTCAATAATGTTGGACATGTGTTGAACAAATTAAAGCATGATTAATTAATTAAATTGATTTTTTGGAAATGTTAATTTAGATAATTAATTAATGCAATACACTTTAATTAATTAAATTATGAAATTTGTAATTTTACAATTTGATTAATTGGGCTTAATTTAAATTGGGCTTGTAATGTTGTATTTGGGCCAAATGGGCTTGGTTGGGCCAAGTTGGTTTAGGTCAATTGATCCAAATTGGGCCTAAACCATTCCATTAAGTCCAAATAGAACAAATGTGCCTTTTATGTTTAATTGGGCCTAATAGGCCTAAATTGGTTTCTTGGCAATTAGGGTGATTCCTTGATTGAGCTTTGGTATTTGGGTTTGACCCATATTGACCAAAGTCTATGCCTTAAGAAAGTAATTGAAAGCCCTTTGGACTTTAATTAAATGACATTGGATATTAATTGGGCTTTGAGACCCATTTAGATTAGATTTGGAATCTAAGTCGTAAATGCGCATTAAAAAGTGTAGTTATTTAATTTTGAATTAAATATAGAATTAGTATTGAATACAAATTAAATTAGATTTAAATTGTAGTTCGATATAATTCAAGAATTCGTACTTCGAGTACTTATTCTCAAACGAGTTGGACTCGCGCAAATCAAATCGTTGTTTGAACATTGGATGATCACTTTATTCAAAGATTAATTAATTGGATTAGATTGATTGAATAACATGCTTTGTGTGAATACATGGATGTGTTGAATAAATAATGTATATCAGATGGATATTAGAAGGGAAATGGCAATTTTGGAAATTGTTGTAAATTTAGAATTTATTAAATTGGACATGCGTGTCCAGCCTTATCTCTCTCGATTCTTTGTAATTCTTTTCTCACCTAATTCCCCTAAATGTTAATTAGGTTTCTTTAATTGTATTATGTAATTGGGTAGAAGTAAGAATAGTGCTAGCCGGGGAGAGGAAATGGAGTGATTTGTTCTAGGAACAATCTGTGAGATATCCATCAGCATATCATTATTAATTTATTTATCGCGCCTTATTATGCTTTTAGAATGCATGCTTAAGGGTGTATGATGAGACCTAACAAAGATAATAAATTGGTTGCCAATTTACGCGAAAAACCCTCAACAAATATTAAGCGTTTTCCTTCCATTGAGTGATTCTTACTCAAGATCCAAGATTGGCACTGGTTTGTTGGCCAAAGTCAAGACCTTTGTCCATCGCGGATTATTTTGAATCATGAAGGCTTTGTTCCATATCGTATGTCTTGTCCAAGTTGTGATTTGTTGGCCAAAGTCAAGATCACTTCTCGTCCATCGACATCGATTACGAAGCTTTCCAAAGTCAATGGGTTCCGCTTAACTGGAATCATTAAGCTTGTTGTGCCAAAGCCAAGGCTTAGTTGATTCAAAGGAAAAAGGTTAGGAAAATATATTGGATATATTGGCATATATATTGTATATATGTTTCGGACTTGGAGGTTCACCTACCAGATCTAGGAATTGGATGAGATCCAATTGATCTTAGAGATCTACCTAGTTAAATATCATACATCTTGTTTGCCAAAGTCAAGGTTGTGTGTTATTTAACGGGATCCTAGCTCACTAGGAAACTAGGTTTCCCGAGTACTCAATAAAGGGTTAGAGGCTCGCCGAAAAATAGTGGGAGGCTAGTATTGAATTTACAATTTCATTCAAATATTTAGCTTTACGCGCTTTCAAATTATTTCGTCAATTATTTTATTAGTTGGACTAATATATTATTATTTTTCTGGTAACAGTTAGACTGTACCCATACATCGTTAATCGAATAGTTGGACTATTGCGATTAATATGACATGAAAGTTAAGCATTAGGGATATTGTCATGGGCGATAATGTCTTTAATGGCACAAACTTTCAAGACTGGGATATGAATCTCAGAATTGTTCTGGGATCCGAGAAGTTACTCTACACTATAGAGAGACCTCTTGGGCCTAAGCCCCGACCTGATCAGTTGCTTGAGGTAGAGCTTTGGAAGACTCATAGCGATGACAACGCGACTGCTCAATCTGTAATGCTTGCTGCTATGACTCCGTAATTCCGTCGTCAAAATAAGGGGTTGGATCCCTATGAGATGATGGCAAAGTTGCATGATCTTCACCGATTTAATCTTAGATCACAAATATATGAGTTGCATAAGAAGCTCTTCCACGCTCGCATGTCAAAGGGTACGTCTGTTGAGCACCATGTGTCACAGATGATTGCTGACATTGAGCAGCTCGGACAGATGGGCATCATCTTCGAGGCTGAGACTTCAATAGATTTGATCTTACAGTATCTCCCCGACACTTGGAGTGGGTTCATCATGAACTAAAATATTATGAACCAAGAACAAACTCTTGGAGAGTTGATGTCCACTCTGCGTGAAGCAGAGAAAGAGCTTTAAAAAGGCAAGAAGCGCGAGGCGCACTTTGTTTCAACATCTCAGATTCCGAGGGCTTGGTCCAAGGCGACTGGATGTGTCAAGAAGAAGAAGAATAAGAAGAAGGGCAAGGCCAAATCGTCAAAGGGTTCTGGGAAACCTAAGGACAAATCCCAAGATGTATGTCTGCAGTGCGGGAAGCGGGGTCACTGGAAGCGTAAATGCCGTTAGTACAAGGCACACATGAAGGAAATCAAAGCGGGCAAGACACCGGCTTCATGTATGTTTGTTATAGAAATAAACATGTCTACTACTAGTTTTAAAAATTGGATTTTCGATTCTGGTTGTGGAACTCATATATGTACTGATATGCAGGATCTGCAGATTAGCAGGAGACTGGCCTCAGGAGAGATTGACCTCCGCGTTGGAAATGGGACACGGGTCGTCGTTTTGGCCGTTGCCACTTTTGTTTTGGAACTGCTCTCGGGGCATGTACTTAAACTATGAGACTGTTATTATGTACCTAGTTTGACTAGGAATATTATTTCTGTATCTATATTAGCCCAATGCGGGTACACTTTTGTATTTAGAAACACTGTGTGTTTTATGTATAAAAATGATATGGAAATTTGCACTACTGATGCAAATAATAGTCTTTATATTTTGAATATTAATCAATCTCAAACATATAATGTAACAAACAAAAGGCTTAAAGTAAGTAACAAAGATGAAACTTACATGTGGCATTGTTGTCTGGGACACATAAACAAGACACGTATATCCACACTTTCGAAGAGTGGGTACTTGGACGGATTTGATCCAAATTCATATGACGTCTGTGAATCTTGTTTATTAGGCAAAATGCCTAAAACACATTTTAGCGGAAAGGGTGTACGCGCCACCGAACTGTTAGCCTTCGTTCATAGTGACGTATGTGGGCCCATGTCTAGCCAGGCTAGAGGTGGATATGAATACTTCGTAACCTTTACGGATGATGCATCACGTTATGGTTATGTGTATCTTATGAGACACAAGTCGGAAACCTTTGAGAAATTCAAAGAGTTTCGACACGAAGTAGAAAAACAGACCGGTAAAAGTATTAAGACATTACGGTCGGACCGTGGTGGCGAATACTTGAGCAATGAGTTTCTCGATTACTTGAAAGAATATGGTATTCTTTCACAGTGGACTCCTCTAGGAACACCACAATTAAACGGTGTGTCCGAACGGAGAAACCGAACTTTATTAGATATGGTAAGGTCTATGATGAGTCGCACAGAGCTACCTATTTCCTTCTGGGGATATGCATTGAACAATGCAATACTTATTTTGAATAAGGTTCCGTCATGTTCTGTTCAACAGACTCCGTATGAAATATGGACAGGAAAGAAACTGGGTTTCTCATTCTTGAAGATTTAGGGTTGCTGGGCATACGTCAAACGTTTGGAAGGTACCAAACTTGAACCCAAATCGGATAAATGCCTATTTGTAGGATATCCTAGGGAAACCAAAGGATATTACTTCTATCACCCACAAGAGAACAAAGTATTTGTTGCTCTACATGCGGTTTTCCTTGAGAAGGAATTTCTAAATGCAGTAGTAAGTGGGAGGAAAGTAGAACTCGATGAAAATCGGAGTGATACTGTTCCTGGCACAGAATCCTTAACGGAACATGAACAGTCCATCAGGGATGAGACTGTACCACAATATTCAAATACACAAGAACCGCGTAGATCGAGAGAGAGTCAGAAAACAACCTGAGAGGTATGAGTTTCTGATCTCACCTCATGTGGATATTAATCTTATTGAGGAAGACGAGCCAACTACGTATGAGGAAGCGATACAAGGTATCGACTCCGGTTTATGGCAAGATGCCATGAATTCTAAATGGATTCCATGTACACCAACCAAGGTGGACACTGGTTGATGCACCAAATGGCGTAAATCCTATTGGTTGCAAATGGGTCTTCAAGAGGAAGACTGACATGGATGGCAACATACAAACATACAAAGCTAGGCTTGAAGCGAAAGGGTATTGTCAACGACATGGTGTCGATTACGACGGAACTTTTTCACCCGTTGCCATGATTAAATCCATTCGGATTATGCTTTCTATTGTTGCATATTTCGATTACGAGATATGGCAGATGGACGTCAAAATCACTTTCCTTAACGGAAACCTTTTGGAGGATGTTTATATGCAACAACTTGACGGTTTTGTCGTACCAAGACTTGCAAACAAGGTTTGTAAGTTAAATCGATCCATTTATGGATTGAAGCAAGCATCGCGTTCTTGGAACCAACGTTTTGATGAGATCATAAAAGAATATGATTTCGATCAAAACGAGGATGATCCTTGTGTATATAATAAGGTTAGTGGGAGCGCACTGATATTAATCGTCCTTTACGTTGATGATGTATTGCTTATTGGCAATGACATTCCCATGTTAACATCGGTGAAAGCTTGGCTTTCATTAAAATTCTCCATGAAGGATCTGGAGAAGTAGCCTTTATTCCAGGAATAAAGATCTACCGGGATAGATCTACAAAAATTCTTGGACTCTCCCAGAGCACGTACATTGACAAAGTGTTGAAGAGATTCAACATGGATCAGTCCAAGAGGGGACTGTTGCTAGTGTCACATGGCGTCACTCTATCTAAGGACATGTGTCCTAAAACTCAATATGAGAGAGACAGCATGAGTCGGATACCGTTTGCCTCGGAAATCGGATTGATCATGTATGCCATGATATGTACGCCACCTGATGTCTCGTATGCTTTGAACATGTGTAGTCGCTATCAGACCGATCCAGGTAAAGGTCACTGGATGGCGGTTAAGAATATCCTTACGTATCTTAGACGAACTAAGGATGCTTTCTTAATCTATGGAGATGGAGAACTTGAGGTAAATGGGTATACCGATGCAAGTTTCCAAACCGATAAAGACGACTGTAAGTCGCAATCCGGGTACGTATTTAATTTGAACAACATAGCAGTAAGCTGGAAATCTTCCAAGCAAGAGACTGTTGCCGATTCAACAACAGAAGCAGAGTATATTGCTGCAGCTGAAGCAGCAAAAGAGGCAGTTTGGATCCGTAAATTCCTAATTGGATTAGGAGTAGTTCCGTTAGCAGCTGAGCCCGTTCCATTGTATTGTGACAATAACGGGGCTTTAGCGCAGGCTAAGAAACCGCGGTCTCATCAAAGATCCAAGCATGTTCTTCGACGTTTCCATCTGATTCGTGAGATCATACATCATGGCGATGTGAAGATCGAGAAGGTCGCATCATAGGACAACATTGCAGATCCGCTGACGAAATCTATTCCTCAGCAAAAGTTTGAGTGACATGTACATAGTTCATGTATTAGATGCTTGAGTGACTGGCTATAGGCAAAGTGAGAGATTATTAGACAATTATGACCCATAGCGTCACTATTTGTAAAAGACATTATGGTTTTTGTACAAATTAACTATGTAGCAATGGAAATTGCATTTTATCATTTTGTAATTTGATTACTTAAATATATAAATGATAAAAGTCCTTATATTAGTTCAGGATTATAAAATATGAGACAGTATCAATCCATAACAGTTTAATCATTAAATATCCCTAGTCGTAGTATTATCGAGATTGGACATCATAATGCGAATAGACTAGTATTGCACTTGTGCGTGTTATGGAAGCGTAACAGCATAGTTCTCATATATTTAAGTATTGGATACTTATGCAAGTGTGATAGAAGGTTATGTTTACCGATGGTACGGAAACAGCTTCGCTCTGGATAGACCCCGCGGAATCCCATTGGTAGTATGACTATGTGTCTATGGGAATCCATCAGGGTAGGTGTATTTGGTCTTAACCTGAGACTTGCATTGCTAGTACTTGCGACAATCAATACGCTTTGGTTTTGGTCGTCCAGGACTTTAACAGGTTCTGTGTACGCCTCTTATGGGTTTATTGAGAATCGTAGTGTATTGGTGTGATGTCAAGATGGAAGTATTACTTCAGTCATATGGAGATGATGATCACGCAGGGATACAGAACTGGTACTCTAATTGGTTGCAACCATCGGGATAATATGACATGGTCATGATTATCCGATTAAAGAGACTAGTTACTTGTAATCTGATATATGCTTCGTACGGGGCAGACACTATTCCAGCCCCAAGCCTTGCATGTGACATCCGATACTGGATCGTAATACGCAATACTACGTATACTACGCCTGCCATAGATTATATATTCCTTTAAGAATATTTCTGGAGAATTGGGTAGGCACGGTGCTTTGCTAGAAGCCAACCATGTCTCGTAAATCGGTAAAAATGTAGTACGGGGTACATACGTGTTCGGATAGTCCGACGACTGGATTTACTGCCACCATATCCAGGGATCTCTTGGGTCGCTTCCCGAAGATTCACCGATGATGTATGATTCGAATTTAATTAATCTGAGATTAATTACAGAGAGATTTTATCTAGGATAAAATACTATTTGAAGAGAGAGAACTATTAATTCGGAATTAATCGATAAAATAATATATTCGATATATTAAACGAATTTAGATTTCGACGCGGAATTATAATTGGATTTTAATTCGGGAAAACGAATTAATTTAGAATTAATTCGCGAGCGACGTGAATAATAATTTTGCTTGGTATAATTATTTAATTAAATTTGATTTAATTACGTCGCAACGGAAAATTCCTTAATTCGAAATTAGCGAACCCGAGCCCGGGATGTGTTGTGGGCCCACTCGAATTTTTAATCAAGTGGGGCCCACATGTCACATCACTTGTCACTTTAATTACTTCTTGGTGATGGGTTTTGGTGAAAGGAATGGTGATGACTTGTATTACACATTTTGTGTGTAATCACGAGATTGACTTTTACCAAATTTTGAGATTTGGTATATGATATTTTGTTTTTAGAAAACAACATACACAAGTCATATTTTTCACTTCTCCTCTCTCTATTACCGAAATTGGCACTCTCCCTCTCAAAAGTTTGGCTTGGCCGAAACTTGAAGAAAGAAGAAGGAAATTTGTTGCAAATTTTCTAAGTTGCTATCATACAATGTGATAGGGAAACCATCCGAAAAGCTTGGAATCAAAGAACAAAGCTTGGAGCTTGGATTCAACATTCAAAGAGGAAGTTTGGAGACTTCTCAAAGGAAAAAAGTTTTGTATTCAACACCTCCAAAATCCGATCAAAGTAAGTTTAATTCTGCTATTCTTCTTTGTGTATTCACTTGATTTCATTGCTTGAAATGATCTTGGGACAACTTAGAAACCCAACATAGTGGTGGAACAGAGTGGTAGTTAGGTAGAGGGTTCCCGTGTGTGTTGGGTTGTTCTTTTTCTGGGTCGGGTATTTTATGGATGTTAATGAGGTATTGGATCGCATGCCTAAGGCGGGTGCAGTTGTCAGTTTCGTGGCCTTTTTGCAGATGGAAGTGACAATATAGGTTTAGGTCGAAGTGGTATGTCACAGGGTTTGGAAGTGGTTTAGGTTCTAAGGGTTTTAAGAGTCCTTACCTCTTCAGCTTTTCAAACACCTTTGACAAAGGTCTACCAAAATTAGAGAATTGACTGTTTCTGATGGCGGCGACCTCAGCATGAGCGAGCTTCGTCTCTGAAGGTCCCCCAATGGTCTTTCTATTCTGGCTGTAAAACTTTATGTTCTCTGTTTCCTCTTCCTCGATATCCATGACAGTTTCTCTTAACTTTCGGAAGTCACTAATCATGGAGGTCATCATTCTCAGCTTGTTATAAATAGAGGGCTTGGTGCCCTTAATGATCATATTAATCTGGTCATTCTCCGAGGGCCGTGTCTGCATCTTCAAGTGCTAGCCTCTGCAGCGATCCATAAAATCTTTGAAGCTCTCATCTAGCTTCTGTGTGGTGTTTTCTAGGTCACAGAGCGACAAGTCTATCTCCAGATCTGTGACATATTGGTTCAGAACGACCTCTGCTAATGTATTCCAGTCATCTTTGACCTTTCTCTCCAGGATATGATACCATACTACGGGCGCCCCTTCCAGTGACATCCCAAACATCTTCTGCACCTGGTGCTTCGACAAACCCACTGAACTCATCACTGAAACATATTGCCGGAGATGGACCCTATGATCTCCATTTTCGTTGAACTTGGCCATGTCAGGCATCTTAAACTGAGGATGCAGCTGTTCTTCAAAAGTCATTGCATCATAGTCTAATAGATCTTCATGTTTTCCCTTCATCTTGCGGGAAACTGACTCTACTTGTTCTCTGAGTTTCTGTAACTCTGCCTGAGACCCCCGCTATCTTTCCCGTGACATACTCAGCCATGTCATCATAAAAAACAAGGATGTCTTCACTTACCCTATTTGGGGGCTCCTCACGCCTTCCATCCCCGTTGTTTTATGTTCCCACTGTTCGGGGTACTGTCAGATTGGCCATAGCATTGATCAAAGTTTATAGTTGCTCGGTAATTTTGGTGATGTTGGTCTCCAATTGATCCATGCAGGAACCTTCACTATCTGACGCACTCATGCTTGCTAACCTCTTCTTGACAAGTTTTCCTTCTTCTCTAACCCAACGGATATCTATGATGGCTTTTAAGACAAGGGGTTAACATGATGCTTGTATGCATGAGATGCATGTGGTTATCAGAACAGCATATACCATTCCGACCTTATTCCTCCCGCATTCATGGTAAGTCCATTTCTGTCCTAGGTATGGCTCATTTTATGCACCAATGTGGGGTACACAAAATCGTTCTCTCTTACGCTACATGGGTGAACCTTGGCTACCTCAATCCATTTTCATCGGTAAAAGACAAAGACCGCCCATTTACAAAATTGACTAAGCCTATTATTAGGATCATGCCATTGTCTAGAAATGACGAATTGGGCCCTTGGTAATCACGGTTGTAGCGGGGATGGACTTGGAGACATCCAAAAGTATACAAATATGCCATAATCATCATAAGATACAAACTCGTCCTAGTTTAAGTGGCCCACAAGTTCGTATCCTATGACGAGAAACCCAAATGGATCCAAATGATAATGGGCCCAAACACAAGCATGAGGGGTAGCTTCTATAGGACATATAACTATGGTTCGTATGTGGGCTTACAAGGGTATGTATAAGGCTCTCATCGGCGAAGGGTTGCTCACAACTAGGTCTCCCCACTCAAGGGTTCGAGCGACCAAGTGAGCACGCCTTTTTTATACCCTAGGGTACGTGCCAATGAGTGATGGTTATCATCACATAATGATCCGCCGCCTTGAATGAAAGCGACTTCACGATCCATGACGCCATCGAGGTAAGAATGGTATTCAAAATATAAGAGACTTGGGTAACCAAAGCCAAAGCCACGGACACTACAAGACATTGTTTCAGAGTCGATTCTCTATCCCCAATGGAGTCTCCATCTGTAGGAGCGAAGCGGGGTTCACTGTTATGCCTATGATGCTCGGCGACAACGACACTGTTGGGCTTGCAGCCCGTAGAGAGTACGGAGTAGCCCGCAGGGGACTAAACTTGAGAATAAAGGAGTTGGCACCCAGTGTGAACTGGGAAAGATTTAAGGCTGCACCCACTCCTCGCAAGGGAAGACCTCAAACCGTTGGGTTCGGAATGGTCCCTTACTTATGCC
This sequence comes from Zanthoxylum bungeanum, assembly GCA_019454045.1. Lineage (NCBI taxonomy): Eukaryota > Viridiplantae > Streptophyta > Magnoliopsida > Sapindales > Rutaceae > Zanthoxylum > Zanthoxylum bungeanum. Next base: position 3,184 of record SKCR01051520.1, on the reverse strand, counting down.
AGTATAATGGACGAGTTCACACAATGGTATAGCCAAGTCTTAATGCAATTAATGCATAAAAGCGAATAAAAAATGTAATGACATACCCAAGCAAAATTAATCACAATAACATAGTTCCAAAAGCATATTAAATTAAGAAGTACAAGATGCGATAACGAAAATTATAATAAACAGTCAAAAGTAGGAAAAAAGTCAATAAATAAATAGCAAACAAAAAGGGGGGGGATGAGGTTAATCACAAATATATGAGTGTTTCCCGAGTGGTACGTTGAGTTGTATCCTAAGTAAAGACCGCACTACCGTCCATTCGGATTCGGCTACGGAATTTACATATGGGTTCCATCCGATATACCGCAAGGGATAATAACATGCATAATCATCAATGCAATGTAAACGGACATAAAAATAGACATGAAAACATATAACGATTCATATACATATAATCATCAACATCAACAAATAAATAAACAAAATAAAGGCAGAATGATAGAACAACAATAAAAGTGAATTTGGGAATTTAGAAACCTATAAACCCTAATTTTTAAGACACTCTCCAAGCCAAAATTTCAAGCAATCAAATTACAAAAAATTCTGTCAAGTTTGGCCACTTCTACCATATATATTCCAAGGGCAATTTTGTCATTTCATATTTTGGATACCTAAAATCAACGTTTTAAAATCCAACTTTTTAAAGCCAAATATCTAAACACATGGTAAAAAAAAGTAAAATGAACATATTATTAAGATATAACGCTTAGAGAAAATATTACATGCTCCCACTGACCTTATTGAAACATATGTATTTTCTACGTTTTTGATATAGTTAGACTAGAGAAAAAATTTCTCAAAATCTACTGTAGATTTTTGAGTATAACCTTTTACAAGTAGTCGGACTATAAAGGTCAAACTTTTAATAGCTTACTCTGCTTCCGTTGCGTAAATCATTTACAATAACTATAAACAATTCATACAAGATGCATAATCAAATTCAAAAAACTTGATTAAAGTAAGTCTAGAACAATTCTAGATATGTGGTCCTATGCTAATCCAGAACATGTTATCAGATATCACTTCCATTATAAGTTATAAGATTATTTTCTTCAATAATAAAATATCGAAATCATTAAGTATCAGATACTTCGCAAATGGTTCTGATATCGTATAAAATCTATATGGAAGTTGTATCTAAGGGTCTTTCATCTAATTAATTATATGGTTCTATTTATACTTTGTCATTTATTTTATTGACGTCAATAAGTCAATATTTTCTACAATCGTCTAAATCCAATATGACATTCTAAGTAACGAAATTTCGTCACTCGAGATCGTAGAAATAATATTCTATCAAATAGAATACATGATAAACTTTTCTCGTATCACGGTGGTACAAATGTTTCAAATTGTATAACCAGTATGCTAATAGAAATTCTAAATCTTAAACATTTTAAGATTCTGATTTCTATCTATACATATCATATATTTGTAAAATAATTAAATAGATTCCTAATCAAAAGATGAATTAGCATTTGTTGCATATCCCAAAAAGTATTAAAAATAATTTGGTAATACCTAATATTAATCGGATCATGTCATATAGGATTCGAATCCTCATACTCGAACATTTCATCACGAATGGAATTGTAGGAGATTATATGGAGTAAGAATCTTATTCTAAACTTAGAACTAATTGCTCATAAATTCATTCATTTGATCTTATCTAATATCTTTGAACAATTCAAATACTCAGATTGAATTGGTATCCTTTCAAAACTTAAGATTGAAACTCTTTGAATCAGTCAAAGTTTCCAAACTGTGTTTTCTCATAAACATATAACTAAGTCATGACAATTCATTGACGAAGTTATAAAGAATGAAAATTACCCAGAGCAATAAAATCATACATCCAATGTAGTAGTTCAATAAACATGTAGTCCGATGACAATCATTGGTTAAATAAAATTTAGTCATAATCCCTGGATACAGTATTCATTAAATGGATAAAGATATCTAGTGTGATCTTGTAACATCCCCAATCCGGAGATGTTACTGACAGGGAATAGACCATTCTATCCCCCAAAGCTTCTGACTATTTGACAACTAATAATCTCATTTCACATATAAACCCATGCATGAGACCAATGCTCAACTCATCATCATGCATAAAACTCCTCATACTAAGTACTCAATTTACTACACATTATAACTTTGACATTGAACACTTATAATGCATTACATATATATTATTTACTATATAACATATATGATACACGACATATCCTGACTCTGACTGAAATGAACTATGTTTCTAACTTGACCTGGTGGACCCAATACCCTAGTGACTTCCATCAGTATCCATCCCCTCGAACTCGTCTTTCAGGTAAACTTATAAAATAAAGAAATCTGGGAGGGGGGGTCAGATCGTTTGAACGACCTGGTGAGTGGATACTAAAAATAATTAAACCATAGGAAAATTAGAAACATATCCGTAAATAATTTTTCTTGCATGCATCGTCAAAAATCATATAAAGCGCTCAACACCTAAGTCACGCGCATATACTGAGTGAGAAACGAACAATCCCTTATCGACAAGGTAGCGGGTCATACCATTTCAGATGGACGAGACCCTAACAAGCAACCCAGTGGAAATATATGATGAGTTTCAAAAACATAAAACATGCAACAAGCGTCGGGGCGGAAACATATCATCAATCGATCATCTCAGCGGAAACATATAAATAGTTCAGAAATCATAAACAGTAAACAATTGATGAGACGGAAACATATAAACAACATCATGCATATTCTTCATCAACTTAAAAACCTCAAAACATGAATTTTTTTTTTTGTAAAACATAATTTAAGAAAACATAAAACGAAGCATCCACTCACAGATTCAGAACTTTCTGGTGACGCCTTACGATAGTGGCGGAACCACATCTCCTGGTGATCATCCAGAATTAGCAAAATTCATTGGTACCCAGGTTGTGAATTTATATCCTTACTTACAAAATTTATTAATTATTCATGATAACTCATCCTCTCTATGTTACTAATATTTAAGGTGGTCTAACAAATTTTTACTACGCTCATTCGAGGATTTCACAAAACTCCATATTCTGTCCCCTCTTTCCAGAAAATTTCAGTGCACCAACACAGATTTTGGAAATTCAGTGCGCTAAATCGG
>SKCR01051519.1:0-15567 GCA_019454045.1 Zanthoxylum bungeanum | reverse complement strand
GGATTAGGAGTAGTTCCGTTAGCAGCTGAGCCTGTTCCATTGTATTGTGACAATAACGGGGCTATAGCACAAGCTAAGGAACCAAGGTCTCATCAACGATCCAAGCATGTTCTTCGGCGTTACCATCTGATTCGGGAGATTATACATCGTGGCGATGTAAAAATCGAGAAGGTCGCATCAGATAACAACATTGCAGATCCGCTGACGAAAGCTGTTTATCCGCAAGTGTTTGAACGACATATACATAGTTCAGGTATTGGATGCTTGAGTGACTGGCTATAGGCCAAGTGGGAGATTGTTAGACATTATGACCCATAGCGTCACTGTTTTGTAAATGATATTGTATTATTGTACAAAATTAACTATGTGATAATGAAACTGCCTTTTCCGTTTTGTAATTTATTTACTTTGATATATAAATGGCGAAAGTCCATATGATTAATTCCGTATTGAGATGATATGAGACAGTATCAATACATAAAGGTTTAAATCATTAAATATCCTAGTCGGAGTATTATCGAGATCGGACATCGATAATGCGGAATAGACTAGTATTGCACTTGTGCATGTTGTGAGGGCACAACGGCATAGTTCTCATATATTTAAGTATAGGATACTTATGCAAGTACGATAGGAGGTTGTGTTTTACCGATGGTACGAAAACAGCTTCGCTCTGGATAGACCCCGCGGAATCCCATTGGTAGTATGTCTGCGTGTCTATGGGAGGCCGCATCAGGGTAGGTGTATATGGTCTTAACCTGAGACTTGCATCGCTAGTACTTGCGACAATAGGTAAACTTTGGTTTTGGTGGTTGGGGGACCTTAACTGGTTCTGTGTTCACCTCTTCTGGGTTTATCAGGAATCGTAGTGCACTGGGTGTGATGTCATGATGGAAGTGTCACTTCAGACATATGGAGTTGATGATCACGCAGGATACAGAACTAGTGCTCTATAAAAGGTTGCAACCGTCGGGATAATATGACTAGGTCAGTATTGCCCGATTTAAAGAGACTAGTTGCTTGATGTCCGATATATGTTTCGTACGGGGCAGACACATTTCCAGCCCCAGGCCTAACATGTGATCGTCCGATACTGGATCGATGTATGCAATACTACGGTATACTACGCTTGATATAGATCTAATATTCCAGTAAGAATATTTATGGAGAATTGGGTAGGCATGGCGCTTTGCTAGAAGCCAACCTTGTCTTGTAAATCGGTAAAAACGTAGTACAAGGTACGTACGTGTTTGGATTATCCAACGACCGTATTTACTGCCAACATATCCGGAGATCTCTTGGGTCGCTTCCTGAAGATTCACCTATGATGTTTGATTCGAACTTTATTAATCTTGGATTAATAACGGAGAAACTTTATCTTGGATAAAATGCCTTATTAGGAGAGAGAGAGAGATCGATTAATTTGGAATTAATCGATAAAATAATATATTCGATATATTATTAAACGAAATTAGATTTCGACGCGGAATTAAAATCGGATTTTAATTCGGGCAAACGAATTAATTTAGAATTAATTCATTAGCGAACTGAATAGTAATTTCGCAAGGCGTAATTATGTAATTCACGTCGCGACGGAAATTCGTTAATTCGGAATTGACGAACCGAGCCCGAAAGTGTTTGCGGACACATTCGTATTTTGAATCGAGTGATATCCGCAAATCACATCGCGATATCTCATTACTTAATACGAATAGATGGTGGATGTATCTAGTCACCTTTGTGGGATGATACATTGTCTCTAATCTCAAAGTGTGGTAATGATGGCAAATGATGGATTTCATTTTGGAGGGAAAGCCATGCACGGTTTTGAAGGATTTTTTGCATTAAAAAATTCTATTGGTATTAGATATCATATCACTTTTCATTTCCTTTGTCTCTCACGTTTTTTTTGGCATGCAAAGGGAACAAAATTAAAAGTGAAACACTCTCCTCTTCTTTCTCTCTTGCTCACGCCGTGAGCTGAACATACAAGGCAGAAGATTGTTTTCTCATTCTCCATTTTTGCTAGCACAAGCAAGGAATCAAAGGAGGTGATAGGGAAACCACCTTGGAGCTTGGAATACACAAAGCTTGGAGCTTTCAACTCTTTTCTCCTCTTGGCCGAAACTTCAAGGATCTTGGAGCTTCAACCTTTGTTCATCTTTTTATCACAAAAGCTTTGTAAGTATGATTCCGCCATGCTTCAAGTTCATTATATATATTCATTTTGTTGTATTTCATATGCTTAATCTTTCCTTGGGACTAATTTTAGTAACCGACAATCGGGTCTCAATGAAATCATTTAAGATGAAATTTGGGTCAAATAAGGGCAATTATTAGACTTGATATTTTAATTTTGGAGATTGGAAACTTCAAAGGGCGTTTTTGACGAAGTGTAGTTTTGGAAGTTCCAGTTTTGTGCATCTTTCGTAATTAGAGCATAACGTTTTACTCCGATTTCGGATTGCGCTGATTCAAGTTCCAGATTAAAGAAGACTCAAAGATCTACAGCTTTAAAAGACAAAATAATTTCTAATTCTGAAGATTTCATACCCGAAATTGATAAACCATCCAGAAGTGTGTTGTGTGTAATTATTAAAGTCACTTTCAATCATTTTCAAAGCAAAAAATAAATTAATAAATAAATAATAAAAATGATCAAATCATCACAAACATGATAAGAGATTAGTGGAGCAATTAATAATGGATTTGGTGGAGCAATTAGTGGAGTAGTTAGTGGAGCAATTAATAATTGATTTTGTGGATGATTTGATGGAGGCAAAATTTTGCCTATAAATACCAAGCCATTTCATTTGTAAAATTCATACTTTCTTCTTTGAAATTCCTAAAGAATAAATAAGAAGATTGTATCTTGTTTGTTTATTTATAGCTTTCAGTAATTAATTTCCGCTTTCGCACTTTCTTTTCTTTATTTTTCAGTTTTTACTTTACGTAATTTACTTTTACGCACAATACTTTTCTTTCTTTAATTTCAGCAATTTACTTTCAGCATTTACTTTTCAGCAATTTACTTTCAACATTTACTTTTCAGCAATTTACTTTTCAGCAATTTACTTTCAGCATTTACTTTTCAGTAATTTACTTCAGCATTTACTTTCAGCATTTAATTTTCAGTATTTAATTTCAGCATTTAATTTTCAGTATTTAATTTTCAGTATTTAATTTTAAGTATTTTACTTTATGTCTTTTATTTTATTTAAGTTTTTTTTACTACCCGTAAATATGTGTCGTAACTAAGCCAGTTATCTGGGGTTGTGATGAAATCCAATATCTCCGTTTATAAGGGGTTAGATTATAGCTTGGGTAATATAAAGATTTATTTATTGATTCTTAATCTTAATGATTTTTCATTAACTGGCCATTAATAAAATTGAACTGGGAAACTTAAAATGAACTAGACATAGGGATTTTCTTATAGGATAGACATATACCTGTCGGGCGGGGGTAGCCATAATTGGAACTTAAACTTAATAATACAGATAATTTGGTTGACATATACATATGGTTCAATTGGGTTAACTGGGTATTTGTGTCTGACCATCGACAGAGGCTTACACATAATTTAGTGTTCCAGGTTAATAAATCAATATATTACCCAACTTTAAGATAACCACTTCATCTTTAAAATGATATTGGAAGAAATCACAACCCTAGATAGTTTTAATATTGAATTTTCTTAAAACCTACTTTCGAACAATTTTATTTACTTGTTTTTAAATTTAGAATCGTCACCATTTCAAAACAATCAAACAACCTGTTAGATACTAGTAATCATTTGACCTCATAAAATTAATAGATTAGATATTAAGTCCTCGTGGGATCGATATTTTTATACTACTTGAACGATACGTGTGCTTGCGTTATACGTGTGTGTTTACGCCGGTCAACCAGACATCACATCAATCGATTGACTAGTGATTTGACATTTGATGTGACTTGTGGGCTGCACTTAAATTTGCAATGCGAGTGCGCCCGCAAACACTCCCGGGCTCGGGTTTACTAATTCCAAATTAACGAATTTTCCGTTGTGACGTAATTAAATAATTATGCCTAGCAAAATCACTATTCACGTCGCTAACGAATTAATTCTAAATTAACTCGTCCGCCCGAATTAAAATCCAATTTTAATTTCGCTTCGAAATCCAATTTCGTATAATATATCTGTTGGAATTTAATCAAGTCCACAAGATCACAAACATGCATAAAAACAATTCATATGAACACATCAAAGGAGGTGGCGGAATCAACTCACATTGAATTCGGTTTTGATGGATGAAGAACAAGATGCGTTTTTAAGCTCCCTCCAAGCTCGGCAATGGCTTCTTCTTGCAATGGGCTGTGCGATTTTGCTCCTCCTTGAACCTCCAAGAATCGGCCATGCATGAACTCCATTAAAGCTCCAAGCTTTGAGATTCCATGCTCACAAATTCGTTTCCCTATCACCTTTGTATCACTCCTAGAGTGTGCTAGCACTAAGTCTTCTTCAATTTGCTTCTCAAAAATTCGGTGGAACCAGAAATTTTCAAGCAAAAACGGCAGTGAAGCCGAGAGAGAAGAAGGGAAAAAGAAGAGGGAAAAGAGAGGGAGAAGAAGACCGTGAGTCTTGCATGTTGGAGAGAGAGAATGACTTTAGTTTATATATTTATTTTTAATTCATTTTCCAAAAACAAAATAAATATATATAAACTATTATCATATATATCAAAAGTAAAAAGCAAAAGTCTATTAATGCTTTTCTACTTTTCACACATCATTTCTACTTTACTTTAAGTCATATCACATCACTTTAATAAAGTGACATGTTGTCAAGTCACATCACTCAAAGTGACGATTGATTTGACGCATGATGTGATAAACGATTTGACGCTTGATGTGACTTGCGTGCCGCGCTCGAATTCGAAATGCGAATGCGTTCGCAATCACTCTCGGGCTCGGGTTCGCTAATTCCAAATTAACGAATTTTCCGTCGCGTCGTAATTAAATGATTACGCCTAGCGAATTCATTATTCACGTCGCTAACGAATTAATTCTAAATTAATTCGTTCGCCCGAATTAAAATCTAATTTTAATTCCGCGTCGAAATCCAATTTCGATTAATATATCGAATATATTAATTTTATCGATTAATTCCAAATTAATCGTTCTCTCTCTTTAATTAATATTTTATCCCAGATAAAATATCTCCGCTATTAATCCCAGATTAATTTTCTCTCTCATCGAATTAATCCCAGATTAATTCTATCTCTCTCTTCTAATTAATCCCAGATTAATCAAAGTGCGAGTAATACGTCATCGGTGAATCTTTAGGAAGCGACCCATGAGATCTCCGGATATGTTGGCAGTAAATACGATCGTCGGACTGTCCGAACACGTAAGTACCTTGTACTACGTTTATATCGATTTACAAGACAAGGTTGGCTTCTAGCAAAGCGCCATGCCTACCCAATTCTCCAGAAATATTCTTACAGGAATATATAGATCTGTATCAAGCGTAGAATACCGTAGTATTGTGTATATCGGCCCAGTATCGGATAATCACGTGCTAGGGCTGGGGCTGGATAAGTGTCTGCCCCGTCCGAAACACATGTCGGATGTTTGGTAACATAGTCTCTATAATCGGATATACATGACCTGGTCACAATATCCCGATTGGTTGCGCAACACTCAAGAGCACTAGTACCATATCCTGCGTGACATCTACTCCAATATGACTGAAGTGACACTTCCGTCTCGACATCACACCCCATACACTACGACTCCCTGATAAACCCAGAAGCGGTGTACCCAGAACCGGTTAAAGCCCTGTACCACCAAGACCAGAGTTTACCGATTATCGCAAGTATTAGCGATGCAAGTCTCAGGTTAAGACTATACACACCTACCTCGATTCGGCCTCCCATAGACACATAGTCATAATACCAATGGGATTCCGAGGGGTCTATCCAGAGCGAAGCTGTTTCCCGTACCATCGGTGAAACAACGACCTCCTATTGCACTTGCATAAGTATCCAATACTTATTATATGAGAACTATGCCGTTGTGCCCTCACAACGCGCACAAGTGCAATACTAGCCTATTCCGCATTATCGATGTCCAGTCTCGATAATACTTCGGCTAGGGATATTTAATGATTAATCCTTCGGGGATTGATACTGTCTCATATCATCTCAATCCAGGAACTAATCATATGGACCTCTCTTCATTTATACATCTATGGTGATCTAATCACAAATGATGAGAGTGCAATTTCCTTGTCACATAGTTAATTTGTACAGCAACACCGTGATCTGTACAAATAGTGACGCTATGGGTCATATTATCCAACAATCTCCCACTTGGCACATAGCCAGTCACTCGAGTGTCTAACACTCGAACTATGTACAATTCGCTCAAATTGCTGAGGAAAGGTTTTCGTCAGCGGATTTGCTTAATTATCGTCTGACGCGATTTACACGATCATCACATCGCCACGATGTATGATCCGAACGAATCAGATGATATAGAAGTATATATCTGGATCGTCGATGAGACCTTTAATTCTTTAGCCTATGCTGATGCCTAGCTCAGCTGCTAACAGAACTATATCTAATCTAATTAGATTTATTATCGATCCAAATGGCTTCTATTGCTGCCTCAGCTGCAGCAATGATCCGCATTTGTTGTTAATTCGGCAACAGTTATCTTGCTCGGAATATTTCCAGCTCACTGCCCGATATTCAAACTGTATAGTACCGCAGTATTTACCGGTTTGGAAACTTGCAGCAGTGATCCCAGTCACTTCAAGTTCTCCATCTCCATAGTTTAAGACAACATCTTTAGTTCTCTCAGATACTAACAGATGTTCTTAATCTTCAATCCAGTGACTATCACTTGGATTGACCCGATTATGACTCCATATGCTCAAAGCGTATGAGACACCAATACAAGTACATTTTAAATGTACAATTTCTCAGAGAGTGTTGCCAACTCCAAATCTAGCCCAGCAGATCTTTATTCCTTGAATAAAGGTTGTTACTCCCAGAATTCTACGGAGAATTTCTTATGAAAGCCAAGCTTTCACCGAGTGTTTTTATGGGAATTTCATTGTCAGTGCCCTCTCCCACTAACCTCCTTATATACACAAGAATTATTTCGTTTTGAGTCAAATCATACACCATTATGAAATTTCAAAACGTCAGTTTCAAGAACCTTATGCTTGCTTCAATCCAACATGGATCGAATAACCCGCAACCTTGTTTGTCGGTTATACAAAATCATCAGGATGTTGAAAGCATCCAAAGGTTTCCTTTTCAGGAAAGCGATTTTGATCTGCAACTGACATCGGATTCATGACACTTTGTCATAATAGGGAGTCGATACCTCGTATCACTTCCTTTGTTCTTGTGTATTCGAAGATTAATGGTATAGTTTCATCCTTGATGAACTATATATGTTCCATTAAGATTCAGTGCCTAGAACAGTATTACTCCGATTTTTCATCGAGTTATACTATCCTCCCACTTGCCACTGCATATCGGTATTCCTCTTGGGAAAACCGCATGGAGAGCAACAATCTAATTGTTCTCTAGTGAGGTGTTTAAGTACATACTTATGGTATCCCTAGGATAACCTACATTGGCACTTATCAATTTGGGTCCTTAGTTTGGTATCATCCAAACGTTATGCCTAGCATACCCAAATTGTCAGGAATGAGAAACCTCGTTTCTTTCCTGTTCATATCCTATACGATATCTGTCAAACAGATTTATATGGAACCTTATTCTAAATAAGTTTTGCACTGTTAGTACATATCCTATTGAAGGAAATAGTAGCTCAGAGTGACTCGTGATTAGCCTTATCATGTCTAACATGATTCTGTTAATCCGTTCGGACACACCGTCTAACTGACGTGTCTCGGGAGGAGTCCTCATATGAAAGAATACCGTACTCTTTCATGTATGTACGAAACTTACTGCTTAAGTATTTTCCATTACGGTCTTACCGTGGCGGAATAATGCTATAGCCGATCTGTTTGTGTATTTCGTGTCGAAACTTTAAAGTTTCTGATTTGTGTTCTTCAAAAGAAACACATAACCATAACGTGATGCCACATCCGTTAAGGTCACGAAATTTCATGTTCACATCTAGCCTAGCTAGATATGGGCCCACTAACTTCACCATGAATAGGGCTAATAGATCGGTGGCACTTACACTATTACCAAGTAAATAGTATTTTAGGTACTTTACCTAATAAAATAGATTCGCAGACCTTATTTGAATAGTCAAATCAGTCCTAGTATCCACTCTTCAATAGTGTGGATATACGAGTCTCGTTAAATTGTGTCCGAGACAACAATGCCACGAATAAGTCTCTATTGATCAAATCAAGTTAAGCTATTTATTTGTCAATTTATATGTTTGAGATTTTAATTATATATTCAAAATATAAATTCTGTTATTCATATCTAATATATTTATCTCAGTATCATCTTTATATAATAAAACACTCAGTGTTCTATAATATAAAGGTTTTATCCGCAACGAATTAAACACTGATAAAGAGATAATGTCTCTAGTCAAACTAGTTACATTATAACAGTTCCTAATTCAAGCATATACCCTTAGGGTAGTTCCTAAACTTAGGTATCTACGGTCGAAACAGCGACTTTCGTCCCGTTTCCGATTCGCAGAGCAATCTCAGCTTTAAGTCAGTATCCTGCTCAAAGCAGATTCTGAATATCAATACATATATTTTATGTACCACACTAAGTATTTAAATCTAATTAATTTCAATACTAGCTGTGAACATAACTAAGACAAACATTTTTAAAGTTAGAGCCTCGCCCTTTCTTTAATTCCTTCGTGTCTTCCATATCCAAATGGTAGTCACTTTGGGATATGTCAATTATCCTTTTTAATATTTTAGGAACCTTAGGCCAAGCCTTGGGTTTTTAGAATATTGAAAGGAATGTGCACCTCGTGCTACATGCCCAATTGCAAACTTTGACTTTACTCTGAAATAGTCAATTAATTCTCCAAGAATTATTAATTGCAATTTTAATACTTTTAAATCCAAAAGATAGATTTATGACAAGTATATTAAATTAAGCATTAAAGTCATCATCACAAAAATCTTCCAAAGATTTTATGCTCTACTTATCTTGCTTAATTTTGGGCTTAAAGGTATAATGAGTTATTTTATCAAAAAAGTAACTTATTATATTTCCCAATTTGAAAATTAAATCATTTAAAATATTTTAATCCTAGATTATATTTTAAATATCCAACTTTTCAATTTTATCTTGATTACAATAGTCCAACTATTTAATCAACGATTAGTGGTACTTTATATATTATAATGATTATAATAGTCCAACTATATAATCAAATATAATCCAAATTAATTAACCTCAATTACATTGATTACTATAATCCAATTATAAAATCAACTGTAAACTGAAATTAATTAATTCAAATATATTGATTAATATAATCCAATTATATATAATCAAGTATAATACAGTCCAACTGTTTATTCAAAACAACAATTTAAATATTAGTCTAACTAACATTTAATCTAATGACGAAATAATTTAAATGAGCGTGTTTAGCGAGTATTCGAACGAATGTTGCAAATTCAATACTTGCCTCCCACTATTTTTCGTCGAGCCTCTAACCCTCTGTCGAGTACTCGGGAAACCGTGTTTCCTAGTGGGCTAGGATCCCGTTAAATATCACACAATCTTGACTTTGGCCAACAAATTGTATGATAATTAACTAGGTAGATCTCGAAGATCAATTGGATCTCATCCAACTCCTAGATCCAGTAGGTGGACATCCAAGTCCCAAACATATATCTTATATATGCCTATACATCGAATGTATACCCTAACCTTTTTCCTCTGAATCAACTAGGCCTTGGCTTTGGCACAACAAACCTAATGATTCCAGTCAAGCGCGGACCCATTGACATGGAAGCTTCGTAATCAATGTCAATGGACAAGAAGTGGTCTTGACTTTGGCCAACAAACCACAACTTGGACACGACACCGATATGGAACAAAGCCTCGTGATTAAAACACATCTTTGATGGACAAGGGCTTGACTTTGGCCAACAACCCCTGCCAATCTCGGATCTTGAGTAAGAATCACTCAATGGAAGGAAAAACGCATGATATTTAACGAGGGTTTTTCGCGTGCAAATTGGCTACCAATTTAATTATCTTTGTTAAGGTCTCATCATCATACACCCTTAAGCATGCATTCTAAACACATAATAAAGCGAGTATGAAATAAAATAATAATGATATGCGGATGGATATTTTACATTGATCCTAGATCAAATCTCTCACTTTCTCTCTCCCGCTAGCACTTGTATTACTTCTACTCTACCCGTTACACTACACTTCTAAAGAAACCTCTTTTACATGGAGGGGAATAGGTGAGAAGAGAATACAAAGAAATAGGAGATAAGGCTGGACACGCAGGTCCAATTTAATAAATCAAATTTATTACAATTTCCAAAATCGCCCAACCCGACTAATATCCATCCGATATACATTATTCAAACATCACAACCATGTATTCATACAAGCATGTTATCAATCAATCAATCAAATTAATTAATCTTGAATATTAGTGATCATCCAATGTTCAAACAAAGATTTGATTTTTGTTCGAGTCAAACTCGTTTTGCAAACACGTACTCAAAGTACAATTTCTACGAATTAAATTAAATAACATAATTAAATCCAATTTAATACGTATTTAATTCTAATTCATTATTTAATTCTAAATTAAATATTACACTTTTATTAACGAACCTTTACGACTTAAATTCCAAATTTAATCGCAACGGGTCTCAAAGCCCGATTAACATCTAATGTTTTATTTAATTAAAGTCCAATGGGCTTTTAATTAATTTCTATAGGCGTGGACTTTTGGTCAACTCGGGTCAAACCGAACAACCATCCAATCCGGATCCGGGAGTTACCCCATAAGCCTTTAAATTAATTTTGGCCCATTAGGCCCAATTAAATAATTAAGGTCCATTAAGTCATAATTGGACCTTTTGGATTCGGTTTTGGGCCTAATTGGATCCAACCAATTTTGCCTAAACCCAACTTTGTTACAACAAAGCCCAAAAGCCCAATTACAACCCAACAAGCCCAATTTCCAAAATCAAGCCCAAATTAATTAACTTATAAAATTCCAAATTTCACAATTAATTAACCTAAGTGTAATACACAATCAATTACCCAATTAACATTTCTAAAATATCAATTAGCCTAATTAATCATGCACTTTAACAACCAAATAGTGTCCAACACAATTCAATCAAAATCAAACCCAATTAACATGCTTTCAAGTCTCGGCAATTAGGGGTTTTTCAATTCGATTCGGTTTCAATCCAATTGAGTCCAAAATCATAATTTCCCAAATCAATTCAATTCATCCAATGAATTAAAACAACAAAATCACAAAGAATTTCATGTTCTTTAAAATTCGGCCAAGCCACTTTAAAAGGGAAAAAATGTTCCAAATCAAAATTCAATCCAATTGAACTTCAAAACAACATTAACCAATTGTTTTAAGTCATCCAATGATCAAACAAAACAAAATTACCAAGACATTAGGGTTATTCCATTTTCGGCCAAGCCTCCAATTTGGGGAAAATTGAATCCAATCCAATTTCATGAAATTGATCACACACAATCTCAATTAAACATGTTCTAAGCATACTTAAACATCCAATTCAATTAAAACATGCTTAAACACATTTTGCCCCAATTTCAAGTTTCAAATTCAACCTAAGAATTGGGGAAAATTGATCTAATCCAATTTTCTTGAAATTGATCATGCACAACTTCAATTCAACCCTCATTCAAGCATAATGCATCAAACAATTCAACCAAATCATGCCTAAATCGAGTTTACCCAAATTAAAGTTTTGACCAAAATTTGCAAATTGGGGAAAATCAATCCAATGATTTTTTTTTGTCAAATTGATTACATATATCTCAAATTAGATCATATATAAGCATTCTTACACAATCAATTTGTCAGAATCAAGCCAAAATCAAAAAGCCCCAAATTTGCTCAAGAACCCTAATTTCGGTTTTCATGCATCAAATGGCTCTAGATACCATGTTGGAATTTAATCAAGTCCACAAGATCACAAACATGCATAAAAACATTCATATGAACACATCAAAGGAGGTGGCGGAATCAACTCACATTGAATTCGGTTTTGATGGATGAAGAACAAGATGCGTTTTTAAGCTCCCTCCAAGCTCGGCAATGGCTTCTTCTTGCAATGGGCTGTGCGATTTTGCTCCTCCTTGAACCTCCAAGAATCGGCCATGCATGAACTCCATTAAAGCTCCAAGCTTTGAGATTCCATGCTCACAAATTCGTTTCCCTATCACCTTTGTATCACTCCTAGAGTGTGCTAGCACTAAGTCTTCTTCAATTGCTTCTCAAAAATTCGGTGGAACCAGAAATTTCAAGCAAAAACGGCAGTGAAGCCGAGAGAGAAAAGGAAAAAGAAGAGGGAAAAGAGAGGGAGAAGAAGACCGTGAGTCTTGCATGTTGGAGAGAGAGAATGACTTTAGTTTATATATTTTTTATTATTTTCATTTTCCAAAAACAAATAAATATATAACTATTATCATCTATATCAAAGTAAAAAAGGCAAAAGTCTATTAATGCTTTTCTACTTTTCACACATCATTTCTACTTTACTTTAAGTCATATCACATCACTTTAATAAAGTGACATGTTGTCAAGTCACATCACTCACTCAAAGTGACAATTGATTTGACGATTGACGTGATAAACGATTTGACGCTTGATGTGACTTGCGTGCCGCGCTCGAATTCGAAATGCGAATGCGCTCGCAATCACTCTCGGGCTCGGGTTCGCTAATTCCAAATTAACGAATTTTCCGTCGCGTCGTAATTAAATGATTACGCCTAGCGAATTCACTATTCACGTCGCTAACGAATTAATTCTAAATTAATTCGTTCGCCCGAATTAAAATCTAATTTTAATTCCGCGTCGAAATCCAATTTCGATTAATATATCGAATATATTAATTTTATCGATTAATTCCAAATTAATCGTTCTCTCTCTTTAATTAATATTTTATCCCAGATAAAATATCTCCGCAATTAATCCCAGATTAATTTTCTCTCTCATCGAATTAATCCCAGATTAATTCTATCTCTCTCTTCTAATTAATCCCAGATTAATCAAAGTGCGAGTAATACGTCATCGGTGAATCTTCAGGAAGCGACCCATGAGATCTCCGGATATGTTGGCAGTAAATACGATCGTCGGACTGTCCGAACACGTAAGTACCTCGTACTACGTTTATATCGATTTACAAGACAAGGTTGGCTTCTAGCAAAGCGCCATGCCTACCCAATTCTCCAGAAATATTCTTACAGGAATATATAGATCTGTATCAAGCGTAGAATACCGTAGTATTGTGTATATCGATCGGCCCAGTATCGGATAATCACGTGCTAGGGCTGGGGCTGGATAAGTGTCTGCCCCGTCCGAAACACATGTCGGATGTTTGGTAACATAGTCTCTATAATCGGATATACATGACCTGGTCACAATATCCCGATTGGTTGCGCAACACTCAAGAGCACTAGTACCATATCCTGCGTGACATCTACTCCAATATGACTGAAGTGACACTTCCGTCTCGACATCACACCCAATACACTACGACTCCCTGATAAACCCAGAAGCGGTGTACCAGAACCGGTTAAAGCCCTGTACCACCAAGACCAGAGTTTACCGATTATCGCAAGTATTAGCGATGCAAGTCTCAGGTTAAGACTATACACACCTACCACCTCGATTCGGCCTCCCATAGACACATAGTCATAATACCAATGGGATTCCGAGGGGTCTATCCAGAGCGAAGCTGTTTCCCGTACCATCGGTGAAACACGACCTCCTATCGCACTTGCATAAGTATCCAATACTTATATATATGAGAACTATGCCGTTGTGCCCTCACAACGCGCACAAGTGCAATACTAGCCTATTCCGCATTATCGATGTCCAGTCTCGATAATACTTCGGCTAGGGATATTTAATGATTAATCCTTCGGGGATTGATACTGTCTCATATCATCTCAATCCAGGAACTAATCATATGGACCTCTCTTCATTTATACATCTATGGTGATCTAATCACAAATGATGAGAGTGCAATTTCCTTGTCACATAGTTATTTGTGTACAGCAACACCGTGATCTGTACAAATAGTGACGCTATGGGTCATATTATCCAAAATATCGAATATATTATGTATCGATTAATTCCAAATTAATCTTTTCTCTCTATAATGGATATTTTATCCCAATAAAATATCTCTGTAATTAATCCCAGATTAATAAAGTGCGAGTCATAACGTCATCGGTGAATCTTTGGGAAACGACCCATGAGATGTAAATACGAGGTCGTCCGACTTTCCGAACACGTAAGTACCTAGTACTACGTTTATATTATATAGATTTACAAACAATGTTGGCTTCTAGCAAAGCGCCATGCCTACACAATTCTCCAGAAATATCCTTACGGAATATGTGATCTATATCAGGCGAGGTAGACGTAGTATTGCGTATTTTGATCCAGTTGGATGTCAAGTGAAGGCCTAGGGCTGGAAATGTGTCGGCCCCGTACGAAGCACATATCGATCTCTGGTAACTAGTCTTTATATCGGAGAATCATGACCTAGTCAGATTATCCCGATGATTGCATTACTAGAGAACCAGTACCGATCCTACATGATCATCATCTCCACTATGGATGGAGTGATACTTTCATCTCGCATCAACACCCAATACACTACATTCTCATATAACACAGAGAGGCGGCATAGAAGTGTTAAAGCCCTAGTGTAGGCATTGCATTTTCGCATGTGAACCCGATGATGAGTCTCAGTGGGAGGCACTAACCTTTTTAGCAAAGGATATTGCGGGAAACGGAGGTCGGAAGGGGAAATTCAGAAATGACGTCATCGGATTCATTTCGCAAGTTCACTGTCTTCGTTAGTGCTGCGTTCGTTACTTCGTTCGAACGTCAAGGCAAGATTGCGGACGTTCGTGTAGCGTTCGAATGGGAGTTCGAACGGCTCGGTATTTCTGGTTTACTGTCTAGCCTCGCACCCAGCCCAATTAGCCCCACAAAGCCCATAAAACACATCCCAATTAATAAAACACATTTAAAACACATGGGAAATTAAATTAAAATATAAATTAGATAATGTAATTAAATAAAAATAATTAATTAAGTCATATACCAAATTAAAAAACAAATAAAATCTAAATAATCACCTACCAAAATAATAAAAATCTTACACAAATTAAAGAAATGGCATGCCTAAAAGATAAATAAATCATATAATAGCAAACTGAACAAATATCATGGCTAATTAAAATCAATCATAACAAATTAAATATTTTGTATTCCTAATCTAGCCAAGATTTGTCCCCCTCAATCTAATCCTTTCCCTTTTGAATACAAAATCAAATCCTTCTCTTG
>SKCR01051518.1:0-15511 GCA_019454045.1 Zanthoxylum bungeanum | reverse complement strand
GTTTCCCGTACCATCGGTGAAACACGACCTCCTATCGCACTTGCATAAGTATCCAACACTTATATATATGAGAACTATGCCGTTGTGCCCTCACAACGCACACAAGTGCAATACTAGCCTATTCCGCATTATCGATGTCCAGTCTCGACAATACTACGGCTAGGGATATTTAATGATTAATCCTTTGTGGACTGATACTGTCTCATATCATCTCAATCCAGGAACTAATCATAGGGACCTCTCTTCATTTATATATCTATGGTGATCTAATCACAAATGATGAGAGTGTAATTTCCTTGTCACATAGTTAATTTGCTACAACAACACAATGATCTGTGCAAATAGTGACGCTATGGGTCATTTTGTCCAACACTCTTTAGATAGAATATAAGAGAGAGAGTGGTACAATGAATTCTGAAATCTCAGCTCAATTTATCGGCCTCGGTAGGCTTCCATCGTCGCGACGCAGGGCCTTCAGCGTCCTACGCCGGCCACTTTTGTCGACTGGCACGCTCTGGTTCGCCGGTTTGAAGATTCTGGATAAGCTGATAAGGTGACACGTGGCGAGGTGGTTAGACTTCAATTATTGTGACACGTGGCGGCTTCTGATTGGTCGATGAGATTCTTATCCGCCACGTGTCAGATAAGGATAAGATACTCAATGATTGATGCTGACGTGGCGACACGTAGGAAAAGAACTTTCGGCACCGTAGGATTGCGACACGTGGCACTTCCTGATTGGCTGATGATGATGTGGCACGACACGTGGTAATGTTGACTTGTTGACTTCCTGACGTGGCTGATGACATGGAGACACGTAGGATGCCATGTGGCACACGTGGCGATGATGACTGTCGGCACCGTAGGATGCTGACACATGGCACGGCGCATGTTAGCAGATCGGCTGTGATAGTGACACGTGGCACGGCGTACGTTAGCAAAGTCAACTTTTCTCAGATTCTGATTTGTGGACCCGGCGCACGTTAGCGCTGTTCGGCGCACGTTAGGCGTCGCGACGCGGGAATTTACAAAAATGCCCTTTTCGTCCAATTTTCATTGTTTTGGCCCAAATCACCTCCAGAATGTCCTGAAACTTTATTTATCTACAAAATAACACAAAACACATCAAAATATTCACAAAACTCAAGAAACTATACAAAATATTTGGTTAAATGAGTGGGAAATAGTGATATAAATACCACTCATCAACCATCAATAGGAGATTCTTTCTTATTCCAATAAGGAAAGTCACCCCTCCCTTGCGTATAAAAAGAACCATTCACCACCCTTCTCAACCGTAGCTCATACAGACAATAGACACACACATCAAAGCCCTCATATTCACGTAACCTGCTCATGCCTCACGCAAACAGCACACCCTCACACTGCCACATAGCTTCCAATCACGTAACATGCTCACGCCTCAGGCTTGCTTGCCCACACGTCCCTAAGCCTGCTTCACACGTTGCTCAGCCACCTGCACTCCACCAACTCACGCCTAACACCCTTTGACACGCACGAACCTACTGCAAGCAGCTAGCCTTCACGCCAGCCCTTTACCCACTCACGCCTAATGCCACATTCCCTCATCACACAGCCCCTTTAATTTCCGAGAAAACCATCCCATAATCAGTCAATAAAATCACCGAAATTACCCCCAAACTACCCAGCTAATTGCCACAAATCCGACCCTTAGAACTGCCTTGAAAACACTCCTGAAATAGTCCAGAAAACACCCTAAAACTGCACTAAAAAACTGTATAAAAAACCCTAATCAAAACCATCAAAAATCGCAGCCAATACGCCTCCAAAATGCCCAAAACAGTCCCTTAAACAACCAAAAATAGTAGCCTAAAAACAACAGCAAAACATAAGCTCGAATAATAAAATAGCGAGGAAAGACGTTGAGTTAGCGAACCAAAAGAGTTACGGATCATTCACCCTTCCAACGGACGTGTAACGCCCTTTTTTGAGACGACAAAAGAGGTTAGACCTGAGGGCACCTTTTTACTTTTTATCTTTTGTTTATTTTAAAAATATTATCGCATGAGAGTCGTTTGAAGCATGATGTGATTGTTGGATGAGCGGAATATGTGTTCCCTTTTGTGGTATATAGGATGGAAACCTGGAAATAAATTCCGTAGCCGAATCTGAA
The DNA here is from genome assembly GCA_019454045.1 of Zanthoxylum bungeanum. Lineage (NCBI taxonomy): Eukaryota > Viridiplantae > Streptophyta > Magnoliopsida > Sapindales > Rutaceae > Zanthoxylum > Zanthoxylum bungeanum. The sequence continues at coordinate 13,356 of SKCR01051518.1, read as the reverse complement.
TGGACGGTAGTGCGGTTTGTACTCGGGATACAACGCCACATACCACTTAAGAGACACGTATTTCGTCTTATCCAAACTTGTGTTTGAGCATGATGTAGTTCATAGATTATTTAGTTATTATTTAAAGCATGATGTAGTCTAGTTTATTGTTTATTTTCAAGCATGATTATGTTATTTTATGCATGGTATTTTGTTTAGTTTATGATTATGTTTAAATAGTTATTTGTTTATTTTGGTTTGATGGCTCAATGCTCATTGTGTGATATTGCGTGTTCGCCGTTTAAAGACTTATTTTCGAGCATGCAAACTTAGATTAGGAGTTATTTTGATGAATGCATACTAGACGTAGATTACCTTGAGCATGAATGTTGAATAGATTCGGTTAGTTTATTGCACAAATCATATCATCACAAGTGACATAAGTAAGGGACCATTCCGAACCCAACGATTTGAGGTCTTCCCTTGCGAGGGTGAGTGCGGCCTTAAATCTTGTCCCGGTTCACACCGGGTGGCGACTCCATGTTATTTCGTACTCCCAACTAGGCCGCGAGCCTAGAACAGCGTCGTCAAGTTCTGTGGCCTACACTAGCCTAGCTAGATATGGGCCCACTTACGTCACTATGAACAAGGGCTAACAGATCGATGGCACTTGCACTTTTACCAAGTAAAAAGTATTTTAAGCACTTTGCCCAATAAACTAGATTCGTAGACATCATTTGAATAGAATCAAATCCGTCCTAGCATCCACTCTTCGAAAGTGTGGATATACGAGTCTTGTTTAATTGTGTCCCAGACAACAATGCAACAAATAAGTCTCAACTGATTAATTCAGTTTGAGCTATTTGTTTGTTATGTCATACGTTTGAGATTTATTTATATTCAAAATATAAATACTGTTATTCACATCTAATGTGTTTATCTCAATATCATCTTTATAAAATAAACACTTTAGTGTTCTAGGATATAAAGGTATATCCGCAACGGATTACCCTGATATAGAGATAATGTTTCTAGTCAAACTAGTTATATTTTAACAGTTTCCTAATTTAAGTACACACCCGAAGAGTAGTTCCTAAACTTAGGTATCTACGGTTAAAATATTGACTTTCATCCCGTTCCCGATTCGCAGATCAATCTCATTTGAAGTCAGTATCCTGCTCTTAGTAGTTTCTACACATCAGCACATATTTATGTACCACATCGAGTATGTAAAATCCAATTTCAATACTTGTAATGAACATATTTATGACAAACATATTTGAAGTCAGAGCCTTGCTCATCTTCAATTCCTTCATGTCTGCCTTGTCCATACGGTAGTCACGCTATAGTGACCCCATTTGCCACAGTTTAGGCAGACATCTTGGGATATGTCCTTTGTCTTCCCAGATGATTATAATGACTTTGCCTTTGCCCCTTTTCCACACTCTAGAAGCCTTTGGCCAAGCCTTGGCCTTCTGGGATGTCGAATTAAGATGCGCATTGCGCTTCTTGCCCTATTGCAAACTCTGGCTTTGTCTCATTGAGTATAGCCATTAACCTCCAATAGTTTTCTATTTCAATTTGTTCTTCTACGATCTAAGGATAGATCTATGAAGATCCTTCAATTTCAATATCATACTATAAGGATCTAATCCTTAGTTCTGACTAAGAAATTAAGGAGTCTTTGCGGCAAACATAATGGATTAAGCACTAAAGTTATCATTACATGAATATTCCAAATATCATGTTCTACTATTTGCTCAACTCCGGGCTTAGGCTCGAGACGTCACTCTATCAAATAGATTAACTTCTCAGTTTTCAGGACTATCTTGAGATTTTATTCCCAATTTGAAAATTAAAGCTGTTTAAATACATTTTCACCCAGGATTATGTTTTAAACACTAATCTTTCAATTATCTTGATTCCAATAGTCTAACTATCAAATCAATGATTTAGGTACTATTTAATATAATTATTACTATAGTCCAACTATATAATCAACTATAATTTAATTGGTCAAATTCAATTATATTGATTACTATAATCCAATTATAAAATTAACTATTAATTGAAGTAGTTTGAATACAGTCCAACTGTTAATTTAAAACAACAATTAAATATTAGTCCAACTAATAAATAATTACGTATTGACGAAAAATTTGTAATGAGCGCATATGGCAAGTAACTAAACGAATATTGCAAATTTAATACTTGCCTCCCACTATTTTTCGGCGAGCCTCTAACCCTCTGTGGAGTACTCGGGAAACCTTGTTTCCTAGTGGGCTAGGATCCCGTTAAATAACACACAATCTTGACTTTAGCCAACAAATTGTATGATAATTAACTAGGTAGATCTCTAAGATTAATTGGATCCCATCCAATTCCTAGATCCAATAGGTGGACATCCAATTCCAAAATATATATCTCATATATGCCAATATATCCAATATATTCCCTAACCTTTTTCCTCTGAATCATTTAAGCCTTGACTTTGGCCAACAAACTTAATGATCTCAGTTAAGCGTGACCCATTGACCATGGAAAGCTTCGTAATCAATGTCGATGGACAATAAGTGATCTTGACTTTGGCCAAAAAATCACAAAGTGTTTTATTATATAAAGATCCCAGTTAAGTGGGTGTACCTTTATATTCTAGAACACTAAAGTGTTTTATTATATAAAGATGATATTGAGATAAACACATTAGATGTGAATAACAGAATTTATATTTTGAATATAAATTAATCTCAAACATATAACATGACAAACAAAATAGCTCAAACTGATTTGATCCGATGAAACTTAATTGTGGCATTGTTGTCTGGGACACAATTAAACAAGACTCGTATATCCACACTTTTGAAGAGTGGATACTAGGACAAATTTGATTCTATTCAAATAAAGTCTATGAATCTAGTTTATTAGGCAAAGTGCCTAAAACACTATTTAATCTGTAAGCCCTAGTTCATAGTGAAACAAGTGGGCCTATGTCTAGCTAGGCTAGAGGTGGATATGAATATTTCGTGACCTTTACGGATGTGGTATCTCGTTATGGTTATGTGTTTCCTTAGGAACATAAATCGGAAAATTTTATAGTTTCGACGCGAAATAGACAAACAGATCGGCTAAAGTATTAAACTGTCACGGTAAGACCGTAATGAAAGTACTTAAGCAATAAGTTTCTTGAATATACTTGAAAGAGTATAGTATTCTTTCAAATGATGACTCCTCCTGGAACACGTCAATCTGACGTTGTGTCCGAATTGAGCAACCGAATTTTGTTGGACATGATAAGGTTAATCATGAGTCGCTATGAGCTACCATTTCCTTCAACGGATAAGCATAAACAGTGCAGAACTTATTTTGAATAAGGTTCCATAAAAATATGTTTGACAGATTTCATATTAGATATGAACAGGAAAGAAACTGGGTTTTCTAATTCCTGATAATTTGGTTATGTTAGGCATATGTTTGGATGATACCAAAGAAAAATCCAAATCGGATAAGTGCCAATTGTAGGTTATCCTAGGGATACCAAAGTATAGTACTTATACAACTCACAAGAGAACAATTTAATTGTTGCTCACCATGCGGTTTTCATATGAGGAATACTGATATGCAGTGGTAAGTGGGAGGATAGTTAAACTCGATAAAAATCGGAGTAATACTATTCAAGGCACCCATTCCTTAATGGAACAGAAATAGTTCATCAAGGATGAATCTATACCATAATCTTCGAATACACAATAACCACGTAGGTCGGAGAGAGTCTGAAAACAACCTGGGGTATGGGTTTCTGATCTCACCTCATAAAGATGTCTATCTTATTGAGGTATACCAACTGACTACGTATGAGGAAGTGATACAAGGTATCGACTCCCTATTATGGCAAAGTGCCAGGATATCCGAAATGGATTCCATGTAAATCAACAAGTTTGGATACTAGTTGTTGTACCGCAAGGCATTGTGCCTACTAGTACTATATGAGTCTTCAAGGAAGACATATATGGAAGGCAATATATCAACGTATAAAGCTAGGCTTTTAGCAGAAAGGTATCGTTATCAACATTGTGTTGATTACGTTTCAACCTTTTACTTGTTGCCACGGTAAATCCATTTGGGTAATGCTTGCTAATGCTGTATGTTTCATTCATGAAATATGACAGCTGAACGGGAAAATCGCTTTCCTGAAAAGGAACCTTTTTGGAGAATGTTTACAATATCCTATCGGTTTTGTCGTACCCATAACCAGCAAACAAGGTTTACGGGTTATTCGATCCTGTTTGGATTGAAGCAGCATTTGGTTCTTGGAATTTTTGTTTTGATGTAATCATAATGGTTTATGATTTAATTGAAAATGAAATGATTCTTGTGTATATAAGGAGGTTAGTGGGAGCGCACTGACAGTGGCTGTCTTATAAATAATGATAATATGTCATTTCTTGGAAATGATATTCCCATAATATAATCGGTGAAAGCTTGGCTTTTGTTAAAACTCTCCGAGAAATCGTACATTGAAAAATGTACGGGACCTGGTGTCTCATACGCTTTGAGCATATGGATTCACAAACAGGCCAATCCAAGTGATAGTCACTGGATTGTTATTGCTGCAGCTGAGGTAGCAATAGAAGCCATTTGGGTCGATAATAAATCTAATTAGATTAGATATAGTTCTATTAGCAGATGAGCTAGGCTTCAGCGCATGCTAAATAATTAGCAGTCTCATCAACGATCCAGATATATACTTTGATATTCATCTGATTCATTCGGATCATACATCGTGGCGATGTGATGATCGAATAAATCGCATCAGACGATAATCATGCAAATCCGCTGACGAAAGTCTTTTCTCAACAGTTTGAACAAACCGTACATAGTTCGAGTGTAAGACACTCGAGTGACTGGCTATAGGCCAAGTGGGAGATTGTTGGACAATTATGACCCATATCATCACTATTTGTACAGATCATGGTGTTGTTGTACAAATTAACTATGTGACAAAGGAGATTGCACTCTTATCATTTGTGATTAGATCACCTTGATGTATAAATGATAGGAGGTCCTTATGATTTGTTCATGGATTGAGAATGATATGAGACAGTATCAATCCACGAAGGATAAATCATTAAATATCCCTAGTCAGAGTATTATCGATATTGGACATCGATAAATGCATAAAAGACTAGTATTACACTTGTGCACGTTGTAAGGGCACAACGACATAATTCTCATATATTTGGGTATAGGATACTCATGCAAGTGTAATAGGAGGTTGTGTTTTACCGATGGTACGGGAAACAGCTTCGCTCTGGATAGACCCCCTCGGAATTCCATTGGTAGTATGACTATGTGTGTATGGAAGTCCGACATCAGGGTAGGTGTATTTAGTCTTAACCCGAGACTTGCACCGGTAATACCTGCGACAATCAATATACTTTGGTTTTGGTCGTCCAGGACTTTAACAAGTTCTATGTACGCCTCTTCTAGGTATATTGAGAATCGTAGTGTGTTGGGTGTGATGTCAAGTTGGAAGTATCACTCCAGTCATATGGAGATGATGATCGCGCGGGGATACAGAACTGGTTCTCTAAAGGGTTGCAACCATCAGGATAATATGACTTGGTCATGATTATCCGATAATAAAGAGACTAGTTGCTCGTCATCTGATATATGCTTCGTACGGGGCAGACACTGTACCAGCCCCAGGCCTTGCATGTGATCATCTGATACTGGATCAAAATACGCAATACTGCGTATACTACGCCTGATATAGATCGCTTATTCCTGTAAGCATGTTTCTGGAGAATTGGGTAGGCATGGCACTTTGCTAGAAGCCAACCTTGTCTTGTAAATCGAAATAACCGTAGTACTAGGTACTTACGTGTTCGGATAGTCCGACGACCGAATTTACTGCCAACATATCCGGGGATCTCATGGGTCGCTTCCCGAAGATTCACCGATAACGTATGACTCGCACTTTAATTAATCTGAGATTAATTAGTAGGGAGAGAAAATTAATCTGGGATCAACTACGAAGATATTTTTATCTGGGATAAAATATCATTTAAAGAGAGATAACGATTAATTTGGAATTAATCGATAAAATAATATATTCTATATATTATGCAAAATTGGATTTCGATGCGGAATTAAAATTAGATTTTAATTCGTGTGAACGAGTTAATTTGGAATTAATTCGTAAACGATGTGAATAGTGATTTCGCTAGGCATAATCATTTAAATGCATCGCAACGGAAAATTCGTTAATTTGGAATTAGCGAACCCGAGCCCGGGATTGTTTGCGAGTGCATTCGCATTTCGAATTCGAGTGCGGCACGTAAGTCAAATCAAGCGTCAAATCGCTAGTCACATCAAGCGTCAAATCATTAGTCACTTTGAGTGATGTGACAACTTGTCACATTGATTGATTGAGTGATGTGAATAGTTGATGTGGGTTGTTGGAAGTAATTGATTACCATTTGACTTTTGGAAAGAAAATTGGTAAATCATTTAATTTATTTTAGAAAATTAATTAAATGTGTATTAGATACACTTTTCCTCCAACCAACCACAATTCTCTCTTCCTCACTTTTCTCTTCTTCACGCCCATATGGGTTGTTTTTGTTCTGTATTTCTGGGAAAAACCGTGAGCAAAGGAAGCAAAGTGTGATGTTTTTGTGGCAAGAACATCAAGAGCTACTCAAAGAGACATGCGAAGGTGATAGGGAAACCCACCCGTGAGCATGGAATCATTTCACCAAAGCTTGGAGCTTGGAGGAGGACCAAAAAGCTGAAAATGAGGACAACCAGAAGCTCACTGCCGAGAGGACCAAAAGGCAGAAAATGAAGTTTTTGTTGTCCATCGTATCGCTCAACCGATCATTGTGAGTATTCGGCAACTCTGTGTTGTATTCGCATGTTTATTTTATGCTTGTTTTTTGACCCTCGGGATCGTAGAAGTCCAATAATATCTATTATAGTAACATAGTTAAAGGAATAATTAAGAAAGTTTAGAATGGTCAGAGGCTCAAGGTGGTAGTGAGGATCCATCTTATGCCGGTAGCATCTCCGAGTGGGGGATGTTACAAATTTAGTATCAGAGCATGGTCTTGGGGTCAGTGACTACAGTAGGCGGGTGATAGTGTCTTATGTATGTGGTTTGCCCACGGTACCCATATAAGGGGCTACTCTCCAGTTTCCTCGATCATTTAGTATGTCTGGATTTACCCTAATAGGGGATATTCTATAAAGATAGTCGTTGCCATCCGCAGATAGTTTTCCAATCAGAAATATAGATCTGATATGTGAATATGTTGTAAGGTGCCGAAGTACGTTGAAAGTTAGCTATAACTTTCATTAAGGAATAATGGGGTAGTAAGCCGAAACTGTTCGGGAACAAGAATAGAGAAATAACTCTAGTATTATAATAGTAGCACAGACGAGTAGAACACAAATAAGCTATATAGCAGTCTTAGTCTCGAACAGATACCATAGTACAGGGAATATAAAAATATTAACTAGAATCCACTACATAATCTAAAGCACATATAGTGCTCTAATCCTTCAAATAACATTCTTTTATAGCTCACCAGACAATACTAACATTCATTCAAAGAAAGCTTCATTATCTAGAATAAATAAGTACACCCCTCATACCCTGATTCTCTTAGAAGCAATAAGTTATCTAGTCGAATGGGTTCTATAACACGTAGTTAAGGTGATGAAACAAAAGTTATTTGCCCTTAAGATATAATTCCCTCATGACACGATTGATAAGAATAGCGGGAATCGATGAGTTGCCTCGTGAGGATTCAGAACCCTGCCCTTTCTATTTAATTCTTCCATGAAAAGAAGTCCAACAAACCCAGACATCAGTTAATATTCAATTTGGTATGCCATATTTTTAGTTATCATTAGAACTCATTATCAGATCTTGTTAGTTTGGAAAGTTCCTTAAGACTATTTAGAGAACTTTAGATAAGACCTATTCGTGATGTGTATATTTAGATAAGTTGAAGGTAGATTGATGAGCTAAAGCAATTGGGGAATGGAGAAAACTAGTCATAGTAAGATAGTCTCCTCCCAAAATAAAGAAATAACTAAAGAATAAATTAGTTTTAGATGGAGATAGTTTCCTATTAGAAGCATTGACCCAATGCACCAAAATAGACAGATCTAATGGATAAGTCCCTATAAACATTTAAAGTAAGTAATGACCATTGAGGATATTGAAAGTTGTGTGGCATATTCATTGGTCAGTAGAATTTTGTAAGCAATTTGTACATGGAGTAATGAAAGAATCGATTACAAGACTCCTGGGTGGATGGGATTATATGTACGTCTATTTTTCATAGGGCTGAGGTTTCCTATTTCGAGACTGGTTTGGGAGGTTTTGAATCATTTCAGAGTTGCTCCTTCACAGCTGATGCCAAATGCGTGGCGTGTCCATAATCTATCCACCCGTAGATTATGACGATCACGGATAATCTCGCTGAACCATACAGGTCGAGGTCATGGCAAATGTATAATTCCTCCGTCACAGGTATCCGGATAAATCCCAGAGATATAGATGTAACAATGAAGCTTAAAGATAGACTCGAGCCAGAGTTATAGAGGCGAGTAGGTTCGTTCCTATGGTGATGTCGAAAAGAATATATGAAGCAAAATTGATGAGCTTGAACCTTAAGAGTAGTATACTACTAGTATGTGCAATGACTCTTTGGCGGTCCATATTTACAGAAGGAAAAGAAGTAGCAGCGTATAATTAACATAATGAAAACCTAGAATTATGTCATACCCACCCACCCCAATCATTTTCTCTTAAATGTGAGTAAAACATGAACTAGTTAACTCGAAAAGCCAGTTTAAGAACGTAAAGTATAAATTATCGATTGTATAGTTGAAAACTCGAACCGAGAGAGAACTCTAATTACAAACCTACACTTAACACTACCCTCACAAGCCCCTCATTTGATTACTGTTAGACATTGTGTCCCATAGCGTCACTGTTTGTAAATGATATTGTATTATTGTACAAAATTAACTATGTGATAATGAAATTGCCTTTTGCCATTTTGTAATATTATTTACTTTGATTTATAAATGGCGAAAGTCCATATGATTAGTACTGGATTGAGATGATATGAGACAGTATCAATCCATAAAAGTTTAATCATTAAATATCCCTAGTCGGAGTATTATCGAGATCGGACATCGATAATGCGGAATAGACTAGTATTGCGCTTGTGCACGTTGTGAGGGCACAACGGCATAGTTTTCATATATTTAAGTATTGGATACTTATGCAAGTGCGATAGGAGGTTGTGTTTTAACCGATGGTACGGAAAACAGCTTCGCTCTGGATAGACCCCGCGGAATCCCATTGGTAGTATGTCTAGGTGTCTATGGAGGCCGCATCAGGGTAGGTGTATATGGTCTTAACCTGAGACTTACATCGCTAGTACTTTGCGACAATCGGTAACTTTGGTTTTGGTGGTTGGGGACCTTAACCGGTTCTGTGTACACCTCTTCTGGGTTTATCGAGAATCGTAGTGTACTGGATGTGATGTCAAGATGGAAGTATCGCTTCAGACATATGGAGGTGATGATCACGCAGGACACAGAACTAGTACTCTATAAAAGGTTGCAACCGTCGGGACAATATGACTAGGTCAGGATTGTCCGATTTAAAGAGACTAGTTGCTTGATGTCCGATATATGTTTCGTACGGGGCAGACACATCTCCAGCCCCAGGCCTAGCATGTGATCATCCGATACTGGATCGATGTACGCAATACTACGGTATACTACGCTTGATATAGATCTTATATTCCTATAAGAATATTTCTGGAGAATTGGGTAGGCATGGCGCTTTGCTAGAAGCCAACCTTGTCTTGTAAATCGGTAATAACGTAGTACGAGGTACGTGCGTGTTCGGATTATCCGACGACCGTATTTACTGCCAACATATCCGGAGATCTCTTGGGTCGCTTCCTGAAGATTCACCTATGATATTTGATTCGGACTTAATTAATCTTGGATTAATTGCGGAGAAACTTTATCTCGGATAAAGTGCCTTATTTAGAGAGAGAGCGATTAATTTGGAATAATCGATAAAATTATTATATTCGATATAATAATTGAAATTCGATTTCGACGCGAAATTAAAATTAGATTTTAATTCGGGCATACGAGTTAATTTAGAATTATTCGTTAGCGACGTAAATAATAATTTCGCTAGGCGCGATTATTTATTTAAATTCGATTTAATTAACGTCGCGACGCAAGTTCGGTATTTCGGAAATATCGAACCCGAACGCGTGAGTGCACGTGGGCCCGCTTTCATTTGGAAATGTGTGGGGCCCACATGACACATGTCATTATATGTATTATTTTATTGATAATGCATTGCATGGTGATAGTGTATAATACACTCAATTGTTATGCATGGAATTTGAGTGTTTGACACTCTAAGCCTTTGCATGGTTTGTGTCATAGATTTATTATTATTTAATAAATATTATGGCATAAATATAAATTGATTTTTGTTATCAAAAATCAATGAGAAAAATCTCTCTTCTCTCTCTCACATTGCCGAAAACTGCATGCAGTTTTTGGTCTTCATCTTTTTCATTTTGGTTGCCAAAAGCTTGAAGATAGTGTGGTTGTTTGGAACATCTTCTCACATGCAAGGCTAGCACCTTCAAGGGATCAAAAGAGGTGATAGGGAAACCATCATAGAGCTTGGAATACACAAAGCTTGGAGCTTTCCACATCTTGTCTCCCTTGGCCGAAAATCATCAACCTTGGAGCTTCCATCTTGGCTTGATTTTCTACATCACAAAAGCTTGGTAAGTATGATTCCGCCATACTTCAACTTTTATATATATTCATTGTTGTATTTCACATGCTTAATCTTTCCTTGGGACATATTATAGAAACCAACAATTACAACCTAGTTAATACCAATGACCCAGTATTGACGATTAGTGGAAAAGCCTTGAAGAAGGAACTTGAAGCTACCAAATGAGTTATCAAGTGCATTCACATTGAGAGAGAGATCAAGACCTGTATGGGCTTAGTCATATGTATAATACTTTCGCTATTCCTCCAGATATAATGTTCCTAATATCGCTTAAGGGAGTTGATGATGTAATCACAATAAGCCCTTATGTATCTCTATGAAATCTTCTGGTATTATCAGGAAAGAAAAGTGATGAGACCCTTCGGAATGCAGAATTCGATACGGACACAAACGAGGATGAATAACCATCGTCAAGAACTAAGAACCGGTTCGATAAGATGGAGAAAGAGTAATGATTTCTTTCGAGAGTATATATAGGTTTGGATAGAACCAATTTAGTACGAAAATCAAGGACACTCTGGAAATGATGCTTCGGGATTAGCTCAGAACAATGCAAATTATTGATAGTATCATAGATATAGAAGGATACCCACATACTTCATGAATAAGATGAACATTAACCATGCCTTTCTAGGATCGCTCGAATTATAACCACCACGAATACCTTGTCATGTATTCACAACAAACAAGGGAATATAGAATATTTTTTAGTTCTGTACTATGTTTTCAAAGGAAGATTCTAAGTATCATCAGAGATGACCGTGACATGAAATATTAAATGAGGAACAACGTAGATTCCCAAGGATTGAGATAGTATAAGATAAGTAGTGATCGATTATGTATGAGATTGTCAGTGATATTTTTAGGCATTAGGATACCGTAGGTGGATTATTTAAAAAAATATTTCTCATAAAGTCTTTTCCTTTAAAAGAACTAAATCTGAAAAGGTATTAAGTTGAGAAGTTATTCAGAGATTAGGAGACATTGTCGATGACATGATTAAGAAGAAACTAACTCTTATAAGTGGAAATTATGTGGTTCATTATGTAGAAGCTGAGGTAAGATAAATTAACGATCATGTAGGGCTAAGTGCGAATCGAAGATGCATTCAGAGTAATGAAGTCTTTGAGAGCATAGATATTTATATTGTCATTTCTCCGAAAATTGAGGTGATGAATGGGTTTGTCTAATAGTTGTAGACAGTGATGAACTTTGAAGATAGCAGAATATAAGGTTTATACTACCAAATTAGGAATAGAAATACCTATTTTTAAAGGGGTTTATATCATATTATTGGATGATATCAGGAATCGCCTTTGGATAGGAAATCGAGAAAGAGGTATATTAAAAGATGAGGGGAATGAGTGCCCTATTTGTTGAACATGAGAAAATAAAGAGAAAAAGGTTAGCAAGAGGAAAAACTTAGGCCTTAATAAACCTAAGAAGGAATAGAACAAGATTGACCCCCATGACTTCTATGAAATATGATTCCATTAAGGAAATGGTAGGTAAATCGATCCAGTATGCGTATCATTTTCTGTTCTGAGTCATATCTTCAGTTGCTTAGTATATCGGTGTAACATCCCTATTTCGGAGATGCTACCGGCAGAGAATTGGCTGACCTATCCCCCTGAGCCTCAGACTATGTGACTGTAATAATCACTACTAATCTCATCTCACACATAAACTCATGCATATGAACCATTGCCCAACTCAACAACATAAAATGCATTTTTACTACTCATAACTGTGTACTCAAATACGTTTCTCTGTAAAACTTTGTAATGGACACTTTTAACACATTACAATGACTTATTGTTGGACAAAATGACCCATAGCGTCACTATTTGCACAGATCATTATGTTGTTGTAGCAAATTAACTATGTGACAAGGAAATTGCACTCTCATCATTTGTGATTAGATCACCATAGATATATAAATGAAGAGAGGTCCCTATGATTAGTTCCTGGATTGAGATGATATGAGACAGTATCAGTCCACAAAGGATTAATCATTAAATATCCCTAGCCGTAGTATTATCGAGACTGGACATCGATAATGCGGAATAGGCTAGTATTGCACTTGTGTGCGTTGTGAGGGCACAACGGCATAGTTCTCATATATATAAGTGTTGGATACTTATGCAAGTGCGATTGGAGGTCGTGTTTCACCGATGGTACGGGAACCAGCTTCGCTCTGGATAGACCCCTCGGAATCCCATTGGTATTATGAATATGTGTCTATGGGAGGCCGAAATCAAGGTAGGTGTGTATAGTCTTTGTTGGAGTTTAATCAAGTCCACAAGATCACAAAACATGCATAAAAAACCACATATGAACACATCAAAGGAGGTGGCGGAATCAACTCACATTGAATTCGGTTTTGATGGATGAAGAACAAGATGCGTTTTTGGCTCCCTCCAAGTCACGGCAGTAGCTTCATGTTGCAGTGGGCTGTGCGATTTTGCTCCTCTTTGAACCTCCAAGAATCGGCCATGCATGAACTCCATTAA
>SKCR01051517.1:0-15754 GCA_019454045.1 Zanthoxylum bungeanum | reverse complement strand
CCCCTACCTCTTTCTCTCTGTATCTACATGAGTCAAAACAGCTTAGCACTACAAACCAACTCAATTCAACATACTGTTATTCTAACAATTTAACAGAGAGCTTGCCTAATCATGATAATAATTGTGTTACAATAGCTGTGAAATTGTATTTTCTAGACTCATGTTTGTAATACAGGGGAAAAAAAGTGATGATAGGACAAGTATTAGTTCTGGTGTTTGCTAGTCCTATCTTGGGTCTCGTGGGTTCTGATTTGGGAATGTTTATTTCCAAAAATTCATTGCTTTTATCTATTAGTTTAGAGAAAAAAAAACTGATTCTGTGTGTTGAAATTCAATTGAAAATATTAGTACATGATATTACTAATGAGGGTTTTATGGAGGAGTTATTTCTTGTATTTTTATTTGGGTTTTAATTTTAAATTCTTTGAGAGTTGATTTATTCTTTTTTTTTATTGTATATTCCAATTTGAAACACTGTTTCAAAATATGAACTCAAGTAGACTTTAATTTTATTTCTTGAATTTTTCTCAATTCTTCAGTTTTAATATTTTTTTACATATAATTAGTTTTTATTTATCTATTGATATGAGATTAATAAATGCTGATATAATTATTTTCATATAAATAGAGGTAACTATTTGTTGGTTCAAAAAGTAGTGGACAAATGAAAAGCTAGTTCAGTCGATGAATGGTTTCGTTTCACCATATGTTCAAAGTCTTTTTTGTAGTTTGAATATAGAATGTAAATTTAGATGTGAGACGAAACCAATAACTTTTGATTTTTAAATTATAATTAGTTAGTCATTTGTCTGTTTTAATGTAAGAACATAATATATTTTTTTGCTTGTAAATATAAATATTCTATTTATATATACTAATGTATTAAAATTTATATTTTAAATCATTTTAAAATACAAAATATCGTATGGTGTAAACAGATTTTGAAATATAATTATTCAATGTACGTTTTTAATATTTACCTAATTTCGTCATTAGAAATAATTATTTTTGGAGGCAAAATGAATTTCCCAACTAAAAGTGATTTTTAGTGGCGAAATAAACTAACTGTTTTAGTGGCGAAAATTTTCGCCACTAAAAGTCAATTTTATTGTAGTGATAGCTACCGAGCCACTTTCACCAAACATTCGATAAGATTTAATTTCATGTCTCGCTTAAACTATTTTAGCCAATCACTTGAGAAGTTAAATTTCGGATCAGAGTCGTCATATATTTTCTACAAAAAAACTCTTTTGCTTTTGTTGGGATCATTTTTCCAATCATATTCACTTTCTCTTGATATTGGAGAAACCATTCATACAATACTTTTTCTAACTCCGGATATTTTGGTGGCTTGTGCCTCTTGACATTCTTATTCTTCATATGCATTGACAAATATTCAGTTGATCTTTTAAGAGTATTATTGATATTGTTGTTTGGCTAACAGAGAGGTGAAATTTTTGTTCAACCCATTGCTGTAAATCTTTTTGACTTTAAGAGGGATGCTCATTTTTATACTCGCATAATGCTCTCCTCATCTCATCAGTCAATATAGATTTTTTTTACTCCTTTCAAATTAGAGTGTACTTATTAATTTTTAATTTATCAATAAATATAATTAATAATTATATGCATGAATATTAGTTAAAGTAATAATAAAAGTATAATAAGATGATATAGATGTAACAAAAATATGTAAAACTATTCTATAAATGAATAAACATTCATTTATGGATAAATAAATAATCTCCCTAAATGAATATTTTTTCTTGATTCCAACAATATTCATTTATAGAGGTTTTACTTTTCTGGTGATTTTTCAAAGTACTTTCAAATGAAATTAGAATTGATATGACATTGTTTGCGTTTAGTTTAGGTCCCAAAAGCAAAATTTAACCTTTTTTTGGAGTATTTTTAGAACCGGACAAGTGATTGAATTGGTGATCCAAAAGGTTTAATGGGTTAATGATTTGATCGGTTGAATTGTTCCGAAAAAACCGGTAGAACCAGCTTATGTCATAAATAATTTTATTTAATGAAAAATTATGAAAAATATTTATTTTTGTTTTTTGTTTTTTTTTAAATTGAATTTGTCATATCCGGTTCATCGGTTTTAACCGATTTTTTTTACCATTCGATTTTTATTGATTAACCAGATCAGACTCAAGGCTGGTTCGACTAGTCTGACTAACAGGTCCAGTTCGGTTTTTGAAACAGTGTTTTTATGTAAGGAATGGTGTTTTTGGAAATAAACTAAGAAAGTCAAAGGAGTGTAAAAGGACTTTTATAGATGGTCAAAAGCTCCGCTCTTTAATTTATTGAAGAATTTACAGGAGACCTTGACCAATGATTTGCAAATTGAAGCTATATTTTGAAGATCGGATCGATTGAACCGATCGAATTGGAAAGAGATTATGAATTTGATATGTTTAAATTTTAAAAATCAAACTTCTAAAAAACAATCAAAATTAGTAAATCAGATCGAATCGGTTCCTATTTTTTTTTTTAAATCAAAAATTAATATGGATTACATTTTATCCCATATCTTTATGGGTTAGCATTAAAAAGATATTTTCCATGTGGAATCTTGCTTTTGGTCAATAATGGCCGTGGCATCTTCACTACGTCTGATTTGGGAGTTTAGTGGGTTCACGCTAAACATTTCAAGTGTTAAAGAAAGCTTCAGCTTCGTAGAGTCTTCAACGCACAAAAATTGCAAGGAAATAGATGAAGTCAAAAAGATTGGAATCATACATGTTAATATTTTATTTATCTCACATTGATTAAGTAAGAGATTAGTCTTCTCTTTCCAAATCGGAATTTAAGAATGAGTTCGTAATAATTGTTATTCGAGTAACATCATATCTCATAGTTGCAATCTCGCACAGAGATAATGTTGGTATTGTAATATTCGGCTAGAACTGAC
This sequence comes from Zanthoxylum bungeanum, assembly GCA_019454045.1. NCBI lineage: Eukaryota > Viridiplantae > Streptophyta > Magnoliopsida > Sapindales > Rutaceae > Zanthoxylum > Zanthoxylum bungeanum. Next base: position 12,831 of record SKCR01051517.1, on the reverse strand, counting down.
TAAGTAGGATATGGACATTGCGTAATTTTACCCAATAAATTCGTAACAACATGTCTATCGAGGATTGCACTATCCAATTCTGATAGGAAGTTTGCAAAGTGTGAAACAAGTCAATTTCTTGACCTCATGATGTGGAATTTTCAATTCTTGTAGACTCTTCAAACTTAAAAGTAATAGGAAATAGGAAAGCATCATTTACTTCTTGACAAAAATTGGAGATATTTTAATTATCTAAGGAATTTCTGCTTAGTGATCCTTATGTAGTCTATTTGAATTTTTTTATAGTATTTAGTCTCCCCAAAGTAACCATTTTTGTCCATGTTCTCTTCCCTACTGACATACTTTAGAGCAGCATGTTTCTCTTACTATTGGTATAAGGATGAGTAAAATCGATTTCAATTCTGATTCTATATGGAATTAAAATCGATTTCAATAATCCTAAAAGATTAGTTATTATTAGGAACCCAACTTACCTTTGTTAAATTGTATAAGATGTTTACTGAAAATTGTTTTGATGCTCCTATTGATAGAAATGAGTGCTTTAGGCCAATGAAACAGGAGGGCACTCAAATTTCATAAAGAAAACAACCATCACACACAATTGTGGAAGGAGCATATAATATGTTGTCAGTTCTTCGCCAGCTTTAGTCTTGTATTGCACCCCTTCCTTTAATCGTTCGTTTTTCTTCAAGCAGGTAAGTGACTAATCCAGCTACATGTTTTCGGGTTTCATAAATCCGGTTCTATAATTCAGTTCCGGTTCTAAACATTGAAGAACCGGAACCTATCAGAAAAATACCTGTTACTGACTAGTAAGAATCCAAACCTACCCTAAGATAACCGGTTCCCGTTCCATTCCGGGGTTACCTTAACTGATATAAATCAATAGTTGTTAACTTTGTTAAAGACTTACTGTTTGGCTTCAAATGCCCAAACAAAAGGACAATTAGCCTTCAAAGTTAATCAGATACTTTTAATTGATGTGCCATTTCCAGTAACCAGTGCACCAAATTCAGAATCATCAACAAAACAGACTATAAACAAAACATAGTCTGCATTTTTACAGTTTTGGTAAGAATTACACAACTGGAGACAACAAAGAATGCAAACTAAAGAATATATCTGATGTTAAAATATCTATCGAGGATTGATTACAGAAATTGTTACATTATTCAATGAACAATTTTCAGAAGTCCGACTGTTAGAATGAGATGAATTTTTCACAGTTCTACCTTTTGAAAAAGCAGGTTCTTTAGGAGAAGGTAAATTAAATATCTCATTGGTGATCATTGAGACAACATCCGACATGGTTGGTCTATCGGCTGCTTTCTCTTGAACACAGAGAAGAGCTACATGAATGTACCTCGTCATTATCGGATATGATGCTTCCTCTTGCAATACTGGATAAATCAGTTCATGAGCTCTAACATCGTTCCACAGATCCCAAGCCTGAATTACAAAAACATTCGAAATGTCAAATGAAGGATCAGCTGTAAATGCACATATTAGTTCTATTGACAAAAGCAGAAAGAATTTGTCACTTGCATGTCCAAGAAGGTTAAGGGAATCAGTATTGTAGATGCCTGTGTTCTTCTTGCTGCTCAATATTTCCAACATCAATACTCCAAAGCTAAAAACATCTGATTTGATGGAGAAGAGGCCTCCCATAGCATACTCAGGTGACATATAACCACTGAAATTCCATTGTTTTAACGATTATTGAACATCTTGAAAGGATATACAAAAACAGGACAAGCAAATAATATTTTATCAGAAATTGAAATTTACTTACAAAGTTCCAACAATTCGTTTAGTCTTTCCCTGCAACTCATCACCACCAAACATTGTTGCCATACCAAAGTCAGATATTTTGGGGTTCATGTCACTATCCAAGAGAATATTACTTGCCTTGAGATCTCGATGAATAATTCTCAATCTAGAATATTGATGAAGATATAGAAGCCCTTGAGCAATTCCTTCAATGATTTTGACACGTGTTTGCCAACCTAAAAGATTTTTTTTTGTTGGATCTGTTGCAATATTAAAATATTGTAATGATACAGGTTAAAACAAATGCTGGTGATAAAAATTGACATAGAATTGCAAGTAGTGAAATGATCAATTCTTGGTGGAAGATAAATCAAATACCAAAAAGGAAAATATCCAAGCTTTTATTAGGCATGTACTCATATATCAAAATCTTTTCGTCTTGTCGTATACAGCAACCCAATAGTCTGACAAGGTTTCTGTGTTGGAGTTTTGCTATAAGTATCAACTCATTTTTAAACTCCTTTAGTCCTTGCCCTGACTGACTTGAGAGTCGTTTAACCGCAACTTCTTGTCCATTAAGTAGCCGACCCTGGATTCACAATTCTGTCAATAGTTTGTACTGAACAGTACTTCAATTAACACAGTTGAGGTAACAAGAATTCTACCTTGTAAACAGGTCCAAAACCTCCTTCTCCAAGCTTACTTTGCATAGAGAAGTTCTCTGTAGCTGCAGATACGCTAGCCAAGCTGAATAATGGCAACCGGGAATCCTCACTCTTTCCATTTGCATCTCCATATCCTTCATAGAATTCATTTGATCTTGTTGTAATGCCAATATTTATGTCAAATAATAACAGATCCTGGTTTGTTTCCATGTTCTTTGTTTCTGTAATTGAAAATTGTGAGAAGAAATATTGTTCTGTCACACGCCTTAATCATACAAACATAAGAAAGTGATTAGGGGAAAAAAGAAAATGACCTTTCTCTTTGTATTTCCTCCTCCATCGACGAAATATATAAAAAGAAAGAAGTACCACAGGAGGAACAACTAGTACGACCGTCCACAGTATCTTCTTGTTTCCTACATCCAAAAACACCTATATTATCAATGAAATTCAATGGAAAGTAGATAAATTCCTAGCTTGATATTTCCAAAAAATTGGGTGATGCAAATAACTAAAATCACCCATAATTTGCGTTCGTTTCTTTGTTAGTTTGTTTGGCTCATCTTGGTTTTTAGCATTCAATTCCTGAAGCATCTAGGCTTAACTGCATGTTGATTCAATAAGCAGACTCATAGCTTTTAGGATGAAGCCTTACTACAACAAGGAAGTGATGTTTTGCAACATCAACTTCAATAATGCAATAATTGTACCTGGTTCTGAAGCTGGCACTCGAATGTAGACAGACACTCCGCTGGTGTTTCCAATGGTGTTTCTGAGATCAATCAAGTCCCCAAACCACATCAAACAGCCACTGCCTCCTCCTGTTACTTTGGAATTAGCATAAGCTCTACAAGTACAATTCTTCATGCACTCAACCTCACATTCCTTCAGATTCATACTCTCGTTCAGCGAAACCTCAGACAACTCAGGTAGTTTAATATCATCAAGCTTTATAAACCTATCTCCACTTGCGCAATCCGATGAATGACTTCTCGCACATGTTTTAGGCCAAGTCTGGTTTTGCTGGGATTTGAGCTTGAATCCCTCCAAACATTTACAATTAGGTGTCTGGTCGTAGCTGCAAATACTATTAGGAGCACAATTCATATGTATTTCGCATGAATGATTTGCTGCTGTGGAAAAAACTTGCCACCCAGTGCTCATCTCATGCCATATCAGACGCTGGGTGAGTCCTAATGGATTGAGTCTTAATATCATTATGATTGGATTGCTGTAAGATTCATAGCTGTAATAGACCTCATCCTCATTTTGCATCATGGTTGGTTGAAAAAGATAAGTTGAATTTGAAGCAACTCCTCCAAAGGCAAATCCATTCCATGGTCCAGAACAGCTAAATATTTCAGATCCTCTGTAAATACATATTTTAGGTAAAACGTGAAGGTCAAGTCTCTGAGTAAAGTTTCCAGGGGACGGATCATCATCACTTTTCCATGAGGTTTGATAACGTTGCAGGCCTTTCTTGAAGTCCCAGCCCAACTTCATGCCTTCTAACAGAATGTCGGATGGGTAGTCGAAGCTCTGCCACAGATAGCTTTCAGAAGCATTTCTGCTTGAATTATCCCTAATAACAAGATTTCCAGTATCTAAGAGCTGTGCCACTGTATTTTCTGCTTTTGTAGACATGTTTGAAGACCAGATAGTGCCATTTGTTTGGTTGAGAAGAACAAGATTCCCATCTCTACTAATGGTTAATACCACCTTTTGATCGAAGATAGGACTCTCTCTATTTGCAACCCACACAGCTGTTTCAGGGATCTGCTTGTACCATATTCCCAGGTACCTGTACTTTGATTTCCCAGGAGAGAAGAAGCCAAGCTCAAACCTTTCAGAAGATGAAACCAACTTTTCACCATCACGGATGAAGCTTGATGGGGTTATGGTATCAGCTGCTAATGACAACTTAATGAGCAAGAAAAAGATCAAAGAACTAAAGATGTACAAGCAAGGAACATTCTCCATTTTTAAAATTGTTGGAAAAAAAATGTGCACATGTTTTTGAGATTCGATCCATACATTTTATGAAAACAAAAGTCTTGCAACATGTGTAACAAGTCAATTTGGTGACCTCATCCTTTGGAATTTTGGAAAATGGTAGACTTTTCAAAACTTAAAAATAGCTAGAAATAAGAACACATCATTTACTTATTGACCTCATAGAGTGGCCCTCGGTCTTGAGTTGTCTTGAATTTTATAGGGTCCTAAATAATTTCTTAAAATGAGGCATCTATTAATAAATGATAAAAAAATATACAATTCATATTTATATATTAAAAGTGAAATTTCTCTCGATTCAAAGATCCTAATTTAAGACCAAATTTAGAGATCTCAACCGACTCTCACCAGAGCCACATCTGATAAAACTTACAATTAGTTTTGTAAAGTTTCTCATCTCTACTCAACCTAACATTCTTTAGCAATATTTTAAACTTTCTAGAAAAATTATGTAGTTAATTATATCATAAACTTGTAAAATAATATCAAATCATTGAGGTACAAATTCTATATCACAACTTTATAAGTATATCATTATTATTAATTATAAATACTAATTAAATTCTGTTAATACTATAATATTTAATCTACAAACGTGAAGAAATTTTAATTTTATTCCAAAAAAGAGATATAAAATTCATCCGAATATAATTTGCTTATTTACTCGCAATAAATTACTTAGTGAAACTTATGGATATCCAGTCCGATTTCTAAAATTGTGTTTTCCAAAATGAAGAACAAGCATGTGATGTAGGGTTGGCAAATAGACCGAATTTGAGAAAATTATTCACAAATTCAAGTATTATTTATTAATTTTTCAAGATATTGGAAAAGCTTGATTTCTTAAACTTCGAAATGGTGCTCTTATTGTGTTTTTTCAAGCCCGATTTTAAAATAAAAAACACTTAAAATGTGGTTAAATTTTTCGAAACTCAACTCAATTCTCAATGAAAAGTGTGAAACTGAGAATATGATCATTCTCCACATAATGATGGTCAGAGGGTGCTAGGACCATCTTGTTTTTTTTGTTTTTGTTTCCAAATTTGGATGAAGCATGCATATGTTGACTTGGAAGTTTTTGAATGGGTAAATATTGTTTTAGTTCATATAGTTTGAACTAATTACACAGTTGGTTCTTACATTTTTAAGTTATACAAAAGGCCTTTGTCATATATTTGCTTCTATTAGAATTTATTTAATTATGATCTATTATCGATTTGTTGCACATTATATTGTTTTAATTTTATGTTATTAGACAAATGTTATTTAACCTTTGAAAATTAATTTTAATCAACCCCTTGACCCTTGGTAGGAATCAATTTTAATCTCTCTCATGATAAGGATGGCAACGGGCTGAGTATGACACAAGATGTCGATATATGTATCTGTCCTATTCAATGGATACAAAAACATCTTATTACATGCCCCTAATTTATCTCATCCCGTGTAAATTCTCATTCACACAAACATCCGTATTCAATCCCGATTTTATCTATATTTGAAAAAGAATGTCAATGTACGTGCTCAATCCCGTCCAACAAATATTAATAGAAAATTATTCATTTATCTGTCTCTAACATACCGGCCCGCAGGCCCATCCCCGATTTTTACTATCCCTATTTCCAAACATTAAATTAAAAATTCCGAAAACTTTTCAAAACGTTTCGGAAACGTTTTTCCAACATTTCCGAAACGTTAGCTTAGAAAATACTCAAATCGCGTTAGGGTTCTCAATTTTGAAGTTTTCAGAAATTAGAGAGAGTGAGAAAAGAAGAAAACCTGCGCATCACCAGCTGCTTCGCCGCATGATGCCACAAACGGGTTCGCATTCGACGACTTCGCTGCTCGACGGCAGCTGCTCCGCCTGCTGTTTGCCGCCTGTATCATCAAAGCTGCAGATGTTTTTCAATAATAATATTGTTGTTTGATCAGATTGAGTGGTTATGAAACTGTGAATCCCGGATATACAGAATTTGATTTGTCATATTTTTTATATTTTTTTAGGGTTAAATTTTCAGTTTCAATAATAATATTAATATTGTTTGTTATTTAACAGGTCGGTAACTAAAATTTAAGATTTGATTTTTCAAATCGGAGGATGCTTTTATTATAAGAATATGAAATAATTAAAAATTTCGCCTGATCTGTTTAAATTTATATTGGGTAATTTACCGGCATGTTTTTTTCAAATGATTTTTTTTCCCATGAATTATTAGTACTTCTCTGCTTTGGGATAAAATCATTCCTAATTTTAAATGAGAGTTTACTCATATTAAAAATTGTGTGTTTTTTTTTTTTGGGCCAATCTCTCGAGTTGGAATATATATACATAAATAGTAAAATAGGCATCCCACTATGCTCATGGTCTAGGTTTGCAAAAGTTGATTCCGAATTCAAATATTTTTTATAATATTTTAAAATATTTGAAAATTTTAATTTCTTAAATTTTAAATTAATATTCTTATTATATTTTTTTCAAATTTGTACCTAAAATAAAAACATTTAAAATATATTTAAGTTTTTCAAAATCCAACCCACTCATATCAATAGGATTGATTCAGAATTAACAAATCTCGGCCATCTCATATCAGTGTCATCCCTAATGAGATTACTCAGCATAATGAAGTACATCACCACTAAATCCTCCAATTAGCCACAGGATTATCTTACCATTCTTTCTCAACAACAATAATATTGAAGTCCAGTTTACCAAAATTGAGCTAAAACACCTACTAATAACATCTCTTCCTATTGTGATTAAACACACAATAAGAGGAGAAATGAGAGAAAATTCTTCTTTATATCACAAATAAAGAATTACAAAGCTTACAACGAAACTTTACAAAAAACTCTCAAAATACACTTCCACTCTCTGTGTTTACTCTCTGGTCTCTTGGGATACTTAGAACTGGTCTTCAGGCTCCATTTTATAGTGCCCAAACCGCGTGAACAGTGCCACGCGGTTTGGCGCACACCAGCTTGCAAACAAGCTGTCATTCACATTTAGCATGCAAAAGTCATGCATGCTTTCGGTGGGTTTGTTGCCATGCATGACTTTTGCATGCATTTGCTGCTCCAACAAATCTCCCCCTCGGTGAAGATTTCCAAAATCTTAGCCGACCATCTACCATCCAAATCGGATCCTCCAAAGGATCCTCCCCTGGCTGCATCTGTATGACTGCCTACGTACCCTGAGTTGGGATCAAGCCAATCGTAGTTCTCTGAATCTCCCCACTCTGACTATGTGGAGAGTTTTGTCATCCCGGCTATGGCACGACAAATTTCACTTCTCATTCGGTAAGACCTTCGTGAACATATCGGCACCGTTGTCGTCGGTGTGAATTTTCCTGAGTTCTAACAGCCTTGAGCTCAGGACGTCCCGTATCCAGTGATACCTCACATCGATAGTTTTGACCTCGAATGAAAGGTGGAATTTTTACCGAGATAGATACGCTCTGGCTATCGCAGTACAAAATGTACTTCTCCTGCTTGAAACCCAATTCCTGGACGAATGTCTTCATCCACAGCAATTCCTTGCAAGCTTCTGTAACTGCAATGAATTCTGCCTCTGTTGTAGAGAGTGCAACACACCTCTGCAACTTTGACTGCCATGCCACAGCTCCTTCTGAGAGAGTAATCAGATACCCCGAAGTAGACTTTCGGGTATCCACATCTCCTGCCATATCTGAATCGGTGTAGCCCATCAACACTGGCTTGTCGCTGCTTCCAAAACATAACCTCATCTTGGATGTGCCTCGTAGATACCGCATGATCCATTTGATCGCATTCCAGTGTTCCCGTCCTGGGTTTGACATAAACCGGCTGACCAATCCAACTGCGTGTGCTGAGTCTGGCCTCGTGCACACCATGGCATACATAAGACTTCCCACTGCTGAGGTGTATGGAACCTGTTTCATTTCCTCATTCTCTGACTCAGTAGAGGGACTCTGTCTCGTACTCAATCTAAAGTGGGTAGCAAGAGGGGTGCTAACCGCTTTAGCCTTGTCCATCTGGAATCTCTGAAGTACCTTCTCGATGTACTCCTCCTGTGACAAGTATAATCTCCCGGCTTTCCGATCACGACCGATCCTGATGCCAAGAATCTGTTTAGCTGGCCCCAAGTCTTTCATCTCAAAAGACTTACTCAGTTGCTGCTTCAAGTTATCAATCCTCGATTGATTCCTGCCAACTATCAACATATCATCTACATATAACAGTAAGATGATAAAGTCATCGTCAGAAAACTTCTGAACGAATACACAATGGTCTGAAGTGGTCTTCTTGTATCCCTGCTCCCCCATAACTGACTCAAACTTCACGTACCACTGTCTCGGTGCCTGTTTCAAACGTAGAGGCTTTTCCTGAGTCTGCACACATAGTCCTCTTTCCCGCTGACTCTGAAGCCTTCTGGTTGCTCCATGTAAATTTCTTCTTCCAGATCTCCGTGAAGAAATGCGGTCTTGACATCCATCTGCTCAACTTCCAGGTCGAGGCTTGCTGCTAAGCTGAGTACCACTCTGATGGATGACATCTTCACAACTGGAGAGAAGATTTCATCGAAGTCAATGCCTTTCCTCTGATTGAATCCCTTGACAACTAATCTGGCTTTGTACGGGGTTGTGAAGTGTGCTCTTGTTGCTTCACCATGTACACCCATTTGTTCTTCAAAGCCGCGTTGCCTCTTGGCAATTTCACCAACTCAAAAGTGTGATTGTCATGCAAAGATTTCATCTCATCTTGCATGGCTTCCTCCCACTTTTCTCTGTCTTCCGTTTCCACAGCCTTTTGGTAGCTCTCGGGTTCTCCCCCGTCAGTAAGCAGCACATACTCATATGTAGAGTATTTGGTTGAAGGTCCCCTCTCTCTGTCAGACCTTCTCTGTGGAACTGTTGGTGGAACTTCTGGTACTGGTGGTTGATCATGATCATCATCTCTGGGAGCTTCATCACCTGTACCCTCCTGTCTGGGAACCTCATCTTCAACTCGTACTGGCACCGGTGTATGAGGTTCTAGATTCACATTTCTATATTGCTGGGGCATTGTCTTTATCTCCTTTCGGATATCTTCTATGGTCTGGTCTTCAACAAAGACAACATCTCGGCTCCTGACGATCTTCTTCTCCACAGGATCATACAGTTTGTAGCCGAAAGCATCCTGACCATAGCCAATAAAGACACACTGTCGCGTCTTTGCATCAAGCTTGGATCTCTCGTCCTTTGGGATGTGTACAAAAGCTTTGCACCCAAAGACGTGCAAGTGTTCGTATGACACTTCTTTACCTGTCCAAGCTTGGTAGGAACATTACCTTTCAGTGCGACGCTGGGGACATGTTCAAAAAATGAACTGTACTGTGATGAGTGCCTCCCCCCAGAATGTCTTCGGCAGCTTGGCTTGTGACAGCAAGCTTCTGATCCTCTCGCACAAGGTTCTGTTCATCCTCTCAGCTAGGCCATTCAGCTGAGGTGTCTTCGGAGGTGTCGTTTGATGTCTGATTCCTTGCGTCTTGCAGTACTGATCAAACGGACCTCTGTATTCTCCACCGTTATCTGTTCTGATGCATTTGAGTTTCTTTCCGATTTCTCTCTCCACCAGGGCGTGAAACTCCTTGAACACTCCAAGCACTTGATCTTTTCTCTTCAAGGTGTATGCCCAGATCTTCCTTGAATGATCATCAATGAATGTCACATAATACAGTGACCCACCAAGTGTTCGTGTCTGCATCGGACCACATACATCTGAGTATATGAGATCTAGTACCTCCGGTTTCCGTTGAGGCGGGGAGCTCTGGAAGGATACTCTGTTCTGCTTTCCAGCCATGCAGTGTTCACACTTCCGTAAGTGTGAGTTCTTCAATTCCGGAAGAACATTCCGCCTGCGTAGTATCTCCATCCCTGTTTGGCTCATGTGACCGAGCTTTTTGTGCCACAGCTCGGCTGCCTCATTCTGTTGACTGTATTTATGCTACTATTTGAAAGCTTAGCATGCATCAAATACAGAGTTGAATCTTTCTTACCTCGTGCCACGACCATTGATCCTTTAGTGAGCTTCCAGCATCCGTCACTAAAGGTGCTGCAGAAACCTTCATCATCCAGTTGCCTGTTGAGATCAGGTTAACCGATATCTGGGATGTGCTTGACTCCCTTCAACACTAGCCTTGTTCCGTTGTCTGTTTCAAGGCAGATGTCTCCAACCGACGGCTTTGGACTGTCCGTCATTCCCCATCCTTACAGCACCGTAGTCCTCTGGTGTGTAAGATGAAAAGAAGTCTCTGCGAGATGTGGCGTGTATGGATGTGCCACTATCTATCACCCAACTGGTCTCGTGGCTGGCAAGATTCACAACAGCTTCTTCATACATTATGCAGAAGTCTTTGGAGGTTTTCTCGGTGGTAGTAGCAACTCTTTCTTGATTAGAGTCACCATCTCTCCTGGACTGCTCGTTCTTCAGTTTGTAGCAATCCCGCTTCATATGGCCTTTCTTTTTACAGTGATAGCACTCAATATCTAGTTCTTGACTTACCTCGGTTCTTGTCTGATCTCCCTGGGCCTCGGCTTTTACTCCTCCCCATTCTGGTGTTCTTTTCTGTCACTAGAGCTTCTGAGGTTGAGGCTGATGCTGACTCCTGCATTCTCGTCCTCTTTTCTTCCTCGAAGATCCTGGTCTTTGCCATCTCCATAGTGACTTTCCCATCTGCGGCTGAATTGATCACCGTAGATCTGAACGTTTCCCAAGATTCTGGTAACGTATTAAGGAGTATTAAGCCATTTACCTCATCACCGAAGTCTATGCCCAATCCAGACAGTTCTTTCATTGTTCCGAGGAAATCGTTGATATGGTCCGCCAAAGCTGTACCTTCCTGGTATTTCAAACCCATCATCTTCTTGATGTAGTACAGCTTGTTGTTTCCAGTCTTTGCTCGGAAAAGCTCCTCCAGCTTTCTCCATAAGACACGTGCATTTGTTTCTTCACTGACATGGTTGACGATACTATCGTCGATCCACTGACGAATAGTACTGCATGTTTTCTGGTGAAGATTAGCCCACTTTCCATCGGTCATACCTTCTGGTTTTTGCTCCAGAAACACCGATCCATCATAGTCCTTCACATACAAAAGGTCTTTCATCCTTCCTCTCCATGTGAAATAGTTTGTACTGGTTAACAAAATCATTTTTCCGTTGCTCCCCTCCATCATAAAAATTCTAAGCAGAATTTCAAAAAACGAACCTCACCGTTGCGTCCGGAATGATCGAAAATGGTGGAAATGACACTTCGTTTGTCAAAATCCGACACAGGGACCAAATTGAAAATTCAGAAATTACAGTGGTCAAAGTGCAATTTCCGAAAGTTCAGGGGTCAAAGTGCAATTACGGAAAATTTCAGGGACTAAGTTGAAATTTCCAAAAAGTTCAGGGACTAAATTAAAAATATCTGAAAGTATAGGGGCTAAACTATAATTTTCAGAAAGTTCAGGGACCTATCTGAAATTTACCAGGCACCGCTGACGTGGCAACTGAGCTGACGTGGCGCTGACGTGGCTGCTGACTGGATGCCACGTGTCTGCTGACTGTGTTGCTGACGTGTCCTGCTGACTGGGCTGCTGACTGTGCAGGATCTGCTGACGTGGCGGCTGACTGGACGCTGACGTGTCGCCACGTGTGTCGTCTTCTTCCTTGAGCAGCACGTGGGGCGCGTGGCTTGCGCGTGTGGCGCGTGAGGATGCTTCTGCCTGGCACGTGCGGCGCGTAAAGCTTCGTCTGACCTCCGATCGATCGCCGGAAAATACCACCGTGCTCGTCTCGCAGTGAAACGTCTGATGGTATGCTCAAAATCGATTTTCGACAACTTTCGTCGGAACCGACTTTGCGAACCGAACCTCTGTTTCTGAGTTTCGGGATCCCTCCGAGTAACCTTAGCTTCTGATACCACTTGTTGTGATTAAACACACAATAATAGAGGAGAAATGAGAGAAAACTCTTCTTTATATCACAAATAAAGAATTACAAAGCTTACACGAAACTTTACAAAAAACTCTCAAAATACACTCTCAACTCTCTGTGTTTACTCTCTGGATCTTGGGGATACTTAGAACTGGTCTTCAGGCTCCATTTTATAGTGCCCAAACCGCGTGAACAGTGCCACGCGGTTTGGCACACACACAGCTTGCAAACAAGCTGTCATTCACATTTAGCATGCAAAAGTCATGCATGCTTTCGGTGGGTTTTGTTGCCATGCATGACTTTTGCATGCATTTGCTGGCTCCAACACTTCCTTCCAATAAGAACAATCAATTTCGCATGATTAGTACAACTATTCGATTACATTATACTCATTCAATAAAATCTTGCTACATGCACATTTAAATTTATAATAACTAATTAAGAAC
>SKCR01051516.1:0-15574 GCA_019454045.1 Zanthoxylum bungeanum | reverse complement strand
CCCGACATGTATATTCCTATCCTGTAAGGAAATCTATTAAAGGGTTATCTATCCTCAAGGAAGATCGTGAGCTATTAAATCTAAGGCTGAAACCTAAAATCCCTATGTCTAGTTCATTTTAAGTTTACCCCATCAATTTTATTGGTGATCAGACAACAAGAAGCATTAAGCTAAAACTCAATAAACAAACTAAAGACTTACCCATAAAAAGAAAATCAATTATTAAGTATGGATATTGTGTTTCATCACTTCTCTAGAATAAAAAAAAATGATGGGGTTAGAGGATTCACATTTAATATTTCTTATCTAAGAATTTCACTTATTATAATATATAAATTATTTTCTGTTCTTCTTTCTCATGAATTAATAATATTAAACATTTAAAACCAGCCATATAGGCGGTAATCCATTTAGTCCAATTACACCAGCCATATAGGCGGTAATTATCTGTCACATAAAGACCAGCCATATAGGCGGTAAAGTAATTTATATTTAACCCGACCATATAGGCGGTAATAAAGTCTGACATTAATTAATCCGGTTAAATTATAATTTATAAATTATAATTAAGTGAGATTTACCTAGATAATTATATTAAATGTTTCACATTTTACCCCAGCGGAAATTTTAACTACAAAACATAAAAGTAAATAAAAAGAAGCTGTAATAAAATCTAAAAATAAAAATACATAATTTTAATATTACAAAACTAGATGCTTCCTATGAAATCAGGGAAAAAATCCCAAAGAAAGCACATCTAATGAAGTGGTGAAAAGCTCAATTTATAGGTAATTTTTGGTGCCGGCGTTGCGACGCCAAAGGTCCCAGCTTCGCGACGCTGGCACACGTCTTCAGTCAACGCATGTTGACCACGTGGATTCTGTCGGCACAATCTGGGGATGACAAGTGGCACGCGGTGAAGGTGGTGCAATGAGAAAGTGATACGTGGCACATGGTGCTTAGCTGAGCTTTCGGTCCAATGAAAATTTGACACGTGGCACGCGCTTAGGATTGGTCCACTGAGAGATAGACATGTGGCAGCATGTGGTTCGCCGGTGATTCGGTCCAATGAGGAGGCGACACGTGGCACGCACATAGTTTGGTCCAATAGAATTGCGACACGTGGCATGGCGCACGTTAGTAAGGTCGGCACACGTTAGCAAGTCCAATTTCTCAGATTCTGACACGTGTCCCTCGGCGTACGTTAGCATGACCGGCTCACTTTAGGTGTCGCGACGCAGGTAGCTTGCGCGTCGCGACGCTGGAAAATTACTGAATTGCCCTTTTGTCATTTTTTTCTCTATTTTGGCCCCAAATTGCTTTAAATGCTTTCCCGACTTTATTTATTTGCAAAATAACACAAAACACATCAAAACGTTCACAAAACTCAAGAAACTATATAAAATATTAAGTTAAATGAGTGAGAAATGGTGATAGATTTACCACTCATCACACCCCCAAACCTAACATTTTGCTAGTCCTCGAGCAAAACATAGAATAAAATAACATAGATAAAGTTTTAAATAAAATTTTAACTAAACCACTTTCGTAGGTATCACGGTTAAATTTAGCATATGCAACAAGCCTTTAAACCCCTAGGTGTTCCTAGTGGACGAGTTGTAGTCTCGTGAGGGTTTACAGCAATGATACCCACAAACATTTTACAAAAGTAAAAAGGTAGTGAAACTAATACACACAAAAGCAAAAAGACAAGCGAAAAGAGAATAAAGAAGTTAGTGACTAATCAGGTGAAACTTCTACTCAAAGTTACTAGTTGTTTTCTTTATTTCTAAATTACTGAATAAGTAAATTCTCCGATTATATTTACCATTCTCCATATACACAGCCAACAAAATATTAAACAACTCATTTTAACCACAACAGTCATAAGTGCAGTTGATAAGAGAGTAATATTTTTGTCCTAAAATTTTATCAGTATTCACACATTTTTGTAGCAATAGAATAATTTTTCTGATTTTTTCTGAATTTTTCTTTGATTTTTTTTTATTTATATACAATATCTTTCATCTATGTAGCGAGTGTTGGGTCGGTGGCTCCCAAACCAGTTGGCTTTAGGGCACCAGGTGTTAAGACACCCATACGGACTTAATTACTCAGACTTCAGATATATATATATTTTTGCAACATCCTTGATCCATGTAGCGAGCTTGGGCCATTGACTCCCAAACCAGTTGGTTTTAGGGCACTAAGTGTTAAAACACCCTTACAGACTTAATAACTCGGACCTCAAACGTTTTTTTTTTTACTCCATTGCTTTTTGAGATGTTTCCTCCAATTAAACTAGAGCACTGAATATTACAAACTTTTCAATTATAGCTCATGTCTGTATGTTACTATGTATATTGATAATACCTGCCAACTGAGCATATGAAGATCCATTTAAGTCAGTATTATGGAGAATTCACAAATTAAATAATTCAAAAGGAAATAAATAAAAATTAACTTGTTCCGAAATATGTTTGAGATACGTCTCAGGAGTGGAAACTCCTTACTCAGCTATCTCTAATTTCACCTTTTTAGTCAAAATAAAAACACAAAAACGCAAAATATTTTTGTAATTTTTGAAAAAATTTCAATTTTTTGTATTTTTCGAAAAAAATTTAGGACTAAAAATAAAAACAACACACAACTAAAAACAAGATACTAATCAACTAATTTCCTCCCCCAAACCTAAATGAGACATTATCCCCAATGTCTTAAACAGTGGAAGAAGAGTTTAGAAGATAATACCTGATTAGCTGAAATTTTAAAGGAAAAATTACCGATTAAGATTTATGTCCAATTTACGCTTCTTACCACAATCGCTATTTGACCATTTTTTAGTAAAAATTTCGGCAGAATCACCTCTAAAGACTCAAAATTTCCCCAAAATTCACCAAAAAACTATCACCACACAACAACCTTCGCCCCCAAAATCTACGAATTCAATCAATTTCAACACTTCCAAAGTCCAATTAATCGAATCCAACACTCCCAATTAGACCCGGCAGGCGGTTCGGTTCCGGTTCGGAACCGAACCGAACCGGCCGGTTCCGGTTCCACAAGTGTGGAACCGGAACCGAACCGGTTAATTCCGGTTCGGTTCCGGTTCCATACTTAAGTGGAACCGAAACCGTAAACCGAACCGGAACCGAACCGGTCGGTTCCGGTTCGGTTACGGTTCCCCTTTTGGTTTTTTTTAATAATAAATTTTAAAAAATAGAAAAAAAATTCTATAATCGTAATGTTTTTTCAAACTTCACATGATTTTTATAGAATTATTTTTTATAAAATTCTTTTAACATATAATCATTTTTATACCCAACTATTGGCTAGTGTTTCTTCATATAAGCGGTGTGGGATATTTGTTACTTAGCTATTGTGTCTCACATCGCTTATATAAAGAAGTCAATAACCAAGAGTTGGTTATAAAAAGGATGTGGGCATTCATGTTTTAGTATTGCAATTTTAAACCTTATTATTATTAATAAAAAAAAATTGAGATTTACTTGTGGAACCTTACGGTTCCAAGTAAATAAATTTTCTTTTTACTTTCGGTTCTGGTTGGAACGGCTGGAACCGTTCGGTTCCAACCGGTTCAGTTCCGAAACCGGAACCGGAACCGGTTGGAACTGGAACTGTCTGGTTCCAACCGGTTCAGTTCTGGTTCGGTTCTGGTTCCGAACCGGAACCTTGGCCGGGTCTACTCCCAATACCACATAAATTACCAAATTTTCTTCCAATTTTCAATGTTAATAATTTAAAATTCGGACATGTGCTTCTTCGGTTTTGGGCTCGGCAGTGGGTGTCTCGCTGCTTGGTGGAATCGGCAAGGATGGCTCGGTCTCGGCAAGGGGTGGTTCTGTGGTTCAGTGTGGTCTCGGTAAGGGGTGGTTGTGTCTCGGCAGAGGGGGTTCGCGGCTTGACTAGGTATGCCTCGGTGATGGGCCGGTTTGACTGTGATGGGTCTCGGTTTGATGATTCGGCTCACGGTGGGGATGAAGGCTCGGCTGTGGTGGATTTCAGTGATGGCGGGTCTGGTCACGGTGGTGGTTCGGTTTTGGGTAGATTTTGGTTCGGTTTTGGTGGTGATTCTTGGATCTCGGTTACTCGGTAAAGATGGCAGTGGCTAGGTTCGGTAGTGGTTCGGTGATGGCTGTGCAAGTGCTGATTGGTGGTGTTGAGAGAAAATTGTGAAATGTTGAAGGAGGAGGAGTGAGATCTGTGTGTGGTGGCTGCTGGTTTTTGACCTGTTACCGAACGCGCATCGCGACGCCAAATTGCTTCTTGCGTCGCGACGCTCGGTTTTTAGGGTTAGGGTTTGTGTTTTGTGGCCTTGGTGTCGCGACACGCAGGGTTGTCGTGTCGTGACGCGGGAAATTTTTTATTTTTTTTTGGCAAAACCAAGTCTTTTGACAGATACATCCACTGAGACGCATCTCAAGAGTTGACTCCTTACTCGACCGTCTCTACTGGATTGACTTTATATCTTTGTGATTTTGTCAAATTTTTATTTTGTGAAAATCCCGCTTGCACTGGCTTGCTTTGTCCTGAAAAATTCGGTTTTTAATTTTTCCTGCAAAAATAACACAAAATTAAAAATAATTCTACATGTATACACAAAATAAAATAAATAATTAAAATTATTGCATTGGTTGCCTCCCTACTAGAGCTAAATTTTTCGTCTTCAGCCAGACGACTGAAATCCATCTGTCAAAGAGGTTTCAGCGTCGTTTTGGATGTCCGATTAAAGACAATCCAATGAGCGTTGCTTTTGAAGGGTCTATTCCAACGGTAAAGTGGTAAAAAATATTTTGTCCCATTCAGTGATTGTGCCACCTTTTTAATCTTTATCACTCCAGTGGTTCCTGAAAAGAAAGAAAGAAAATCAGGAGGTCTCGTATGGTGCTTGACTTGGAATGGAAGTTCCATTCTGTCAAGCTTCTGGGCGATATCTTTAATTTGTACTCCCCAAAACAGTGATGTTTCGCCTGAATGCTCTGGATCTTCAATAAGGTCAGACATTTGCTCCTCCATTTGCTCTGCTTCTTGCTCTACCTTTTCTTCACAGATGTATTTTAGGATTTCCGCATTCAATTCTTCATCAGTCATCTGTGAAATGCATGCTCCAGAAGTATCAACATGAGGATGTAAATATGTGTCTGACATTAGGTCTTCATCCTCTGATCTGAGTGAAATGATTGGCTCAGGTAGATCTTCTTCAAACATTTGTGCAATGGAATCTCCAAGATCTTTATTTTGAGGATACATAATTACATCCTCAATTGTTGATGCAAACAACTCAGCTTCATCATCGTCAGAGTCAGAATAATAAAAATCAAATCGAGACTTTGCCGTTTCGGGCTCCTGAACTGATATCTCTGATTCTTGATTCTGCTCAACCTTCCATTCTGCTAAAGTGTCATCGTGAAATGCTTGGTACTCGAAGGCTTCATCTGAAAATGGTCCTTGAGGTATGTAGCTCTGGTTTTCTGTTAATTGTTTGATCTGCTCAGTCATTCTCTGAATGGATTCTGCTTGACTCTGAAATTGTGCATCAATTTGAGCTTCCCGTTCCTTGAACCAATCTTTGAGCATGTGAAGTATCTGATCTTCCTCTGATGGTTCTGGTTCTTGATGAAAATCATAGGTGGATGGTGGATAAGATGGAAAATATGATGGTTCTTCGTACCATGAAGGATTTTGATAGCTCTGCCACCCTGGATTGTAGTTGTACTCGCAATGATCTCTCGGGTGGTTATCATTACATATGTCACATCTCCCAATTGCGTTCTGTTGAGCAAATGTAATATTGCTTGGTTCTGGCATCCAGTGATAGTCGTTGGGCTGTACAACAGGCCTCAGAAAACCGAACTGTTGCTCCCAGATGTGGGGTGTATCTTCTTGTAAACCACGTAATCTCTCAATCTCCCAATACTGATCCATTTTTCAACCACCTGAAAACAAAAGAAAGAAATAAAAAATACAGATAAAAATAAAGAAAATTAGATACAAGTAAATTAGATAGCTTCAAAATTAATAACTCAAGAAAAATAAGTCCCCGGCAACGGCGCCAAAAACTTGACCGGCGTAAACACACGCGTATAACGCAAGCGCACGTATCGTTCAAGTAGTATAAAAAATATCGATCCCACGAGGACTTAATTCCTACTGTTGTTATTAATTATTGACTCTATTTATTTACAGGTATCTAATTATAGGAAGAAGGGAATTGATTGCTTTTGGTTGGTTGAATGTGGATTTGCTAATTAAAATAAAAATAGACTCAAAAGAAAATACTAAGGAAAATAAATAAAAGACTCAAAGATCTAGGGTTGTGACTCCACACAATATTATTAAAAAGATGAATTGACTCTCTTATTTATGTGTAATAAATTAATTTGCTAACCTGAAACACGATGATATGCAAAAGCCTCTTCCGATGGTCAAACGCAAATACCCAGTATAACCCAATTGAACTATATTTCTATGTCAACAAAATTACCTGGATTCATTAAGACCAAGTTCCAATTATGGCTACCCACGCATGATAGGTATATTCCTATCATGTAAGGAAATCTATTAAAGGGTTATCTATCCTCAAGGAAGATCATGAGCTATTAAATCTAATGCTGAAACCTAAAATCCCTATGTCTAGTTCATTTTAAGTTTACCCCATCAATCTTATTGGTGATCAGACAACAAGAAGTATTAAGCTTAAAAATCAATAAACAAACTAAAGACTTACCCATAAAAAGAAAATCAATTATTAAGTATGGATACTGTGTTTCATCACTTCCCTAGAATAAAATAAAATACTGGGGTTAGAGGATTCACATTTAATATTTCTTATCTAAGAATCTCACTTATTATAATATATAAATTATTTTCTGTTCTGCTTTCTCAGGAATTAATAATATTAACATTTAAAACCCGTCATATATGCGGTAATCCATTTAGTCCAATTACACCAGCCATATAGGCGGTAAAGTAATTTATATTTAACCCGAACATATATGCGGTAATAAAGTCTGACATTAATTAATCTGGTTAAATTATAATATATAAATTATAATTAAGTGAGATTTACCTAGATAATTATATTAAATGTTTCACCTTTTACCCCAGCGGAAATTTTAACTACAAAACATAAAAGTAAATAAAAAGAAGCTGTAATAAAATCTAAAAATAAAAATACATATTTTAATATTACAAAACTAGATGCTTCCTATGAAATCAGGAACAAATCCCAAGGAAAGCACACCAAATGAAGTGGTGAATAGCTCAATTTATAGGTAATTTTTGGTGCCGGCGTCGCGACGCTGGCACGCGTCTTCGATCAACGCGTGTTGACCACGTGGATTCTGTCGGCACAATCTGGTGATGACACGTGGCATGCGGTGAAGGTGGTGCAATGAGAAGGTGACACGTGGCACATGGTGATTAGCTGAGCTTTCGGTCCAATGAAAATATGACGCGTGTCACGCGCTTAGGATTGGTCCACTGAGAGATAGATACGTGGCAGCATGTGGTTCGCCGGTGATTCGGTCCAATGAGGAGGCGACACGTGGCACGCACATAGTTTGGTCCAATAGAATTGCGACATGTGGCATGACGCACGTTAGCAAGGTCGGCGCACATTAGAAAATCCAATTTCTCAGATTCTGACATGTGTCCCTCGGCGCATGTTAGCATGACCAGCTCACTTTAGGCGTCGCGACACTGGAAAATGACCGAATTGCCCTTTTTTCATTTTTTTCACTATTTTGGCCCCAAATTGCTTTCAATACTTTCCCAACTTTATTTATCTACAAAATAACACAAAACACATCAAAACGTTCAGAAAACTCAAGAAATTATATAAAATATTAGGTTAAATAAGTGGGAAATAGTGATAGATTTACCACTCATCATCAATATATTTGAACTTCAATTTTAAAACAGGGAAAAAATGTTACTCTTTCATGTTTCGATCTTAAATCTGTTGAACCATTCCAAAAAGACATTGCCAGTTAAATCTAGCTTAGGACACTTAATTTGAGTTGTCAAGTTTCAGTACAACAATTTTGGTTAATGATCTTTAACCAAATAGAATTGATAAGTCCCCAAGGGACATGGCTTTGTGGTGTAGGGTTTTGAATCTGACTTCCAAATCCTGAATTTGAATCCAGAGATTGAATTTCTTGTAAGAACTTAGAATAGTCGGGGGTTTTACCTGCTTCGTTTAAACCCAGAATGGGTGGTTTGACGGCGAAATTTCCAACATTTCCAAAAAAAAAAAAGTGAATATGGATATGTGAAGAGTAATAACTATGTTAATTGATAAGTTGTTAGAGAGTAATCATCTTAGGATTTGCAATGGCATGGCTTGAAAATTAGAGAAGTGATACAAAGTGAACAATTTAGTTTTGTCTAAACAATTTGATGTTTGTACAATCCTTAGTACAACTTATATTATAATCATGTATATTTGAAAAAACACAAATACCAAAAATGGAATATAAATTTTTTCTCTAGATACATAAAGTTTTCTTTTCGATTATGAGAAATTATTAATGGATTAAGTTTTATTATTTCTAGATACATACTGTTAGGTTACGTCTTAATTAGGGTTTAGGGTTTAGGGGGGATTTTGCTCTCATCCTTAGATGCTTCTGTTCATCTCCAGACTCTGTTGCTGTCTGTATTGTGTAAATGAAATTATGGGGATCAACAGACTTGGGTAACTGTCTTCAGCAATTTAATTTTGTCAGGAAACTGTGCATTCTATATAAGAAAAGTAGAAATCTGTCTTCGGTGCAGTTCATCCTTGATCTCTAGATACATGATTGGTTCCCCAACAAACGATAAGGCACAGTTCCTTAGAGTAAGACCTTCGTTCAATCACTCCATTGTAACGCCTACATGCACATATTTATTTTCTAGTCAATGCAACAAATAGGTTTATGTGCTGAATTATCAAATGAGAATGTTTTTTATTTTATTTTCCTCTCATATCACACTCAAAAAGATTATTGAAAATTTTCACAGCTTTCTTCTTCTTCACCATCGTTGGTGGGGATCTGATTGACTATGGTAGAACTCAAAATTCCACCCAAAAAAAGTAGAAGAAATACATCATATTTACCAGAAACTCCTTTCATTTGCTTAATCATCTTTGTATGAAGGTTTATTACTGTATTCACTATCTCCATTGGATCATCCTTCTTCTACTGCCAACTCTTACCTACAGGTACAGGATTTGTGTGATCAATGCCTCCAGCAGAAAACAAATTTGTTGGCACATGCTAAACTGGGGGTAGCCTCCATGCATCTGTTCCATTCAAAAAAATTTACAAAATTAGTTGATATCCAGTGGAGAATTGACCTTAACGCAAGAGGATATTACAAAATTACTTCAAAACGGCAACAACCCTTTTACTCCAATCCATTTTCAATAACGGCAATTCAATTCGTAAGAGGATATTACGTTCTAAAACAAGATTTTTCTCATTCCTATTAGGATACAAGTTTTGATTTTTTATAATTCCTTATTCAAATTGGTTTCCTTTTAGAATTAGGACACCAACTCTTATATAAACCCTAACCCATCAATACATCACCTCCATTCACAAGTAGCTAAAATCTAACTTCGCCTATCAAAAGTTCATTTCTACTCGCAAATATCTTTTTCTTATAAGATGTCCAATTTCGAACTAAAATTACGACGAGATGCCACCATTATGATCAATATGGGGAATTTGAGTCGTGAATTGCCAAATTTTCCCCCGGGTTTTATAATTCAATTGAGTGTTCATCAGCAGAACTTTAATCCATTATTACGACCACCTATTAGCAAATCAGTCTTGTTCTTCTACTTGCTAGATACCATCTTTTTGTCCTACCAAGGAATGCTACATTTCTTGTCTAGTATTCTTGTTGGTGAAGGAATCCAAGCATACAACGACGGACGATTCTTGAGCCCCAATAATTGGCTGCAATTTAACGCATCAAGGCCACAATCAACTCCAATTTCTACAGCAATGCATTTGGCAGAATGTGTTCTCAATTATGCTTGGTCAATGAGGAATAATAATAATATCCACAGTCGTTTTATTAATATTGTGCCAATTGCAATTGATTTAACAATTAGTAATTACCAACAACAATTTCAGTTATTTGATCCTGTGGATGAGACATTTATATTGGAATCTTTGCCGGTCATTAAGCGAAATAAGACATTGACGCCTGCCGTGAGATTGGTGGAAGGGATAATCGAGACTTCATATACAGAGGATTGTTCAATCTGTTTGGAAAGACTTGAAGTTGGACAGTTGACTTCTTCCACGCCTTGTTCTCATATCTTTCATAAGAAGTGCATTGCTCCATGGGTAATGAAAAGTCGATCATTGATGAGTGGTATTTATACCACTATTTCCCACTCATTTGACCTAATGTTTTGTATTGTTTCTCGAGTTTTATGAACGTTTTGATGTGTTTTGTTGTTATTTTGCAGATAAATAAAGTTTGGACAGCATTGGAAGCAATTTGGGACAAAACTGGTCAAAAATGCGTCAACAGGAAAAATTCCGTCTTCTGCGCGTCGCGACGCTGGAGCCTTGCGCGCCGCGACGCTCAGCATGCACCAGAGATGCTAAAATGCGCCGTGGTCAACGGGTCAACAAGTTGAAAAGTTTGACTTTGCTAACATGCGCCTGCCACGTGTCACCATCACAACGGAGATGCTAACGTGCGCCGTGCCACGTGTCAAGATCTCATTGCTCGGACGGCCACCGCCCCACGTGTCATGCCACGTGTCGCCACATCATCGTCCACATCAGCAGCCACGTCAGCAAGTCAACCGAGTCAACGTGCCACGTCATCATCAGCCAATCACAGCGCGCCACGTGTCAAGCTCTCATTCGTCCGACGGCCGCCGCCCCACGTGTCGCCACGTCGCCTTCCACATCATCAGCATGACGTAAGCAATGACGTCATGAACAGTGCCACGTCATCGGATAAGATTTTGAGCCGACCAACCAGCGCGTGACACGTGTCGTACTGTACCCAGCGTCGCGACGCTAGTGCAATTTGGGCGGCGCGACGCTGACCCCCTATAGACGCCTATAAATAGAGCGCGAAATTTCAGTTTTTGTTGTACCATTTCCTCTCCCAAATCTTATGTAACTAGGGAGTTTCTCTCTCTCTAAGTTCTTTTTATTTAGTTTTTGTAATTTTTAATCAAGTTCTGTAATAATAATAATTTACTTTCTTTATTTTACAGTTTTTACTACTCATTATGAGGAGGTAACTTCCTTCTGTTAAGGTAAAAGGTAATTCTTTTACTATTACTTTTTAGATTATTCTCCCATATTTATAATATATTCAAATTCTAAATTGGACTTAATCAGGATACCGCCAGATTGGTCGGTGATTAATAAAATTATATTCCGCCTATATGGCTGGTTTAACTAAATTCCGCCTATATGGCTGGTATATTTTCTGTTCCGCCTTTATGGCCGGTATAATTTAAATTCCGCCTTTATGGCTGGTTTATTTTCATTCCGCCTATATGGCTGGTTATTTTGATGTTCCGCCTTTATGGCTGGTTATTTCTGAAATGATTCCGCCTTTATGGCTGGTTGTTTTTCAAATTAATTAAATCAAAATACCGCCTATATGGCTGGATGAAAATACTTTGCAAAATTTATATTATATTATGGGAGAAATCTAATTAGTATATAGTAGAAGTAATTCCTTTTTACCTTAGCAATTTTATTTTATTTCACTTTCAGCAGTTATTTTACTACATTTACTTTATGCAATTTTATTTAAAGTCTTTTAAATTTTTAGCCCTAGTTATGTGTCGTAGCTAAATTAGTTATCTAGGGTTGTGATGAATTTCAATTTAACTGGTTTATAAGGGTTAGATTATAGTTTGGGTAAATTAAAGATTTATTTATTGAGTCTTAATCTTAAGCTCTTTAATTAACTGGCCATTAATTAAATTGATTAGGTAAACTTAAAATGAACTAGACATAGGGATTTTAAGTTTAAGACCTTAGACTCAATAGCCCACGATCTTCCTTGAGGATAGATAACCCTTTTAATAGATTTCCTTACAGGATAGGAATATACCTGTTAGGCGGGGGTAGCCATAATTGGAACTTGAACTAATGAATCTAGGTAATTGGTTGACATAGGAATATGGTTCAATTGAATATACTAGATATTTGTAATTGACCATCGGAAGAGGCTTTTACATAAGTTAGTGTTCCAGGTTAATAAATTGATATTTTACCCAACTATAAGATAACTACTTCATCTTTTAAATAATATTGAAATAAATCACAACCCTGGATAGTTTTTAATATTGAATTTCCTTAAAATCTACTTTTAAGCAATTTAGTTATTTGTCTTTAAATTTAGAATCGTCGCCATTTCAAAACAATCAAACAACTTGTTAGATACTGGTAATCATTTGGCCCAATAAATTGATAACAAAAAAGGTTTTAAGTCCTCGTGGGATCGATACTTTTTATACTACTTGAACGATACGTACGCTTGCGTTATACGTGTGTGTTTACGCCGGTCAAGTTTTTGCGCCGTTGCCGGGGACTTAGTTATCTTTTATTATTAGTTTACAGGTTAGATTTGTTACTTGTATCTAATTTTTCTTTTTATTATTATTTTTGTTTTCTTGTATTTCAGGTTCTCAGACACTTCATGAGACGAACCAGAAGCTTTGAACTCCGACCGCTTGACCCAGAAATTGAAAGAACCATCAGACAGTTGAGAAGGAAAGGCGAGAAGCACAAGAAGCCTTAGTCAACATGGAACCTGAACCTTTGGAGGTCGCACCACCAATCCCCATTCGAGACAGAACCATTCCGGTGGTTGACAGACTCATTTCATGCATTGTACTTCCTCCATTACCAGCAAATGCAGGAGACATCAAAACTTGCATTCAGATGATTCAGCAGTCAGTTCAGTTTGGAGGAAATGCAACTGAAGATCCTAATGCCCACATCAGCAACTTCCTGGAAGTTTGTGGCACTTTCAATACAACCGAGAAGCCGAAGAAGCAATGAGACTGCGTGTTTTCCCATACTCCTTGAAGGACAGAGCTAAAGCGTGGCTACATTCATTACCAGCAGGGTCCATCACAAATGGAACACTCTTGCCACCAAATTTCTTGCAAAATACTTTCCACCAGCCAGAACCGGAAAGCTGAGAAATGACATCACATCCTTTGTACAGCAAGATTCAGAATCCTGTACGAAGCGTGGGAAAGGTATAGAGATTTACTCCGGAAATGTCCACACCATGAAATTCCAAAATGGCTTCAAGTCCAAACATTCTACAATGGACTTTCTGGAATAATGAGAACCACAATTGATGCTGCTGCTGGAGGAGCCTTGATGGCAAAAGGAGAAGATCAAGCCTGGGAACTAATCGAAGAAATGGCCAACAACAACTCCTTGTGGCCAACAGAAAGAAGTTTGATTCAAAGAATTGCAGGAATTTATGAAGTTGGAGCTAATACAGCAGTCAACACCAAGCTAGATCAAATATGCAAATTCATGGAGACTCTTACCACTGGATCCACAAGTTCACCATATGGAGGAGTACCAGAACCACAACAACTTGAAGAAACGGTGAATTATGTCAACAATTTCAACAGACAGGGGAACAATCCATATTCCAACACCTACAACCCAGGGTGGAGGAATCATCCTAATCTTTCATGGAGCAACAATTCAGGCCAACAGCGGAACTATCCACCACCTGGATTCCAACAACAGAACAAAGGCCAGGAGCAGACAAATGAACCAGTGATGGCAGAGATGTTAGCCCAATTAAAAAGATATGAAGCCATGATTCAGAGCCAATCAGCTTCCATCAAAGCACTGGAGAATCAAATCGGACAACTGGCCAATGCTCAGAGCTACAGACCGCCAGGTAATCTTCCCAGCAACACAGAACCAAATCCAAGGAACCGAGGGAAAGAGCAATGTCAAGCCATTACCTTAAAGAGTGGTACTGAGATCAACAAAGATGTTGGAGTCAAAACAGCTGCTGAGGAAGTTCCAAAAGATGCAGTTCCACAGATGGAAGAAAAAGAAGCAAAGGAAAAAGAAAAAGAACAAATCACTCCACCACCACCTTTTCCTCAGCGTCTTCAGAAAAGCAAATTGGACAAACAATTTGCTCGTTTTTTGGAGATTTTCAAAAAGCTGCACATTAACATACCATTTGCAGAAGCCTTGGAACAAATGCCCAGTTATGTCAAATTCATGAAAGATATTCTTTCACGAAAACGGAGATTGGGAGACTACGAAACAGTAGCTTTGACAGAAGAATGCAGCGCCATCATTCAGAGGAAACTTCCCCCGAAGTTGAAAGATCCTGGCAGTTTCACAGTTCCTTGCACCATTGGAGAACATTACATTGGTAAGGCTTTATGTGATTTAGGTGCCAGTGTTAATTTAATGCCTTTTTCTATTTACAGGAAATTGCAAATTGGAGAAGCAATGCCTACCTCAGTATCTTTGCAACTTGCTGATCGTACACTCGCATTTCCGAGAGGAGTCGTGGAAAATGTGCTGGTTAAAGTTGACAAACTCATCCTTCCAGCTGACTTCATCATCCTTGACATGGAAGAAGATAAAGAAGTACCTATCATTCTTGGGAGACCATTTTTGGCTACAGGTAAAACTGTAATTGATGTACAAAAAGGAGAACTAACCATGAAAGTGCAGGACCAAGAAGTGACCTTTAATGTTTTCCAAGCCATGAAATTTCCAAGCGATGAAAAGGAAGAAGAAGAATGCTTCAGAATTGATGTTGTCGATAAAATTGTTCAGAATACTGAGTCAAAACCCACAGATACACTTGAAGCTTGCATCACCAAAATCAGACTGATAGCGAGCTAGATGCTGAAATCTGCAATGTATCAATTACCTTGACAAACCATTCCGATTCAAAGTAACACCACCAGTTGAAAGCTTGGAACTGCCAAAGAAAGATCGAATCAAACCTTCAATTGAAGAACCATCGCAGCTGGAACTAAAGTTACTTCCAAGCCATCTCAGGTATGCGTTTCTTGGAAATTCTTCTGAATTACCTGTTATTATTTCTTCTTCACTAAAATTGGAGCATGAAGAAAAACTACTGAGAGTGTTACGAGAACACAAAAGAGCCATTGGCTGGACTATAGCTGACATTCGAGGCATTAGTCCATCATTCTGCATGCACAAGATTCTGATGAATGATGAATATAAACCAACAGTGGAGCATCAACGGAGACTCAATCCAATCATGAAGGAAGTCGTGAAGAAAGAAATTATCAAATGGTTGGATGCTGGCATCATTTACCCCATCTCAGATAGCACTTGGGTAAGTCCTATGCAGTGTGTACCAAAGAAAGGAGGAATTACTGTTGTCACCAATGAAAAGAACGAGCTGATTCCAACAAGAACGGTGACTGGATGGAGAGTATGTATGGATTACAGGAAGCTGAACAAAGCCACGAGAAAGGACCATTTTCCGTTACCATTCATTGATCAAATGTTAGATAGACTTGCAGGACATG